>OMLP01011539.1:0-14298 GCA_900302685.1 Spondyliosoma cantharus | reverse complement strand
CCTGTCACGCATTGTGTGGAACAACATCAGTGATTAGACACACACACACACACACACACACACACGCACGCACATTCACTTACACTTCACTTACACATGAAAATTTTTTCACGTCTAGTTAAAAACGGTACACTCACACAAAGACGAATGCACGCACCTTCAGGTTGCCTCACACCAGCACAGTCACCCACAAACAAACAAACACTATGTCAACCATTTACAGGGGGCACACTCAGCATGTGTTCAGTCTCACAAAAAACCAAACAGAGTTCAGGCACAGAGTCACTTGGAAATTGAGTTACAACCAAACGAAAAAAACCGCACCCACCCGCACTCACCGAAGAACTACCACACCAACCAACTAAACAAAGGGAATATGTAAGAATGATAATCATGACAGACAACAAAAAGGAAACTAATCAAAAAAACAAAAGGTCTAAAACAGGAAAAAATTCTAATTTATCCATGTTTTGATGGACTGAAGGCTAATTTAGCTCTTAGCACTGAAGCTTTTTAGAGGACTTGTCATGATAATCAATTGCTTACAGATGCTGAGGTAAAGTGACAGTTATTGATCAGTGTTTGCAAGGATTTCAAAACCAGGACAAAATAATAAGAGGAAACTCACAACGCACCAAACACAGTTCATGGTCGCCACAGTAACCCGCCATGCAGTTGGAGCATGGTGAATCAAGGCAACGGCCCAAAAATAAAAATTTGCTAATGGCAACCATCACAGGCAATATCGCCACAGCAACCAACACAGGCCAATTAACTTACAACGCAGTGAGAAGGAGGGGGGGGAGGTTTTTTAGCGACGCAGGTCTCCACGATATATGTACGGACGGGACAGTCTTGAGAGTGGTGTGATGTTTTTTCAGGAAAAATGGCATATGGCACAGCACAAAAACAATAAATAAAAAGTAAAAACAAAAAATTAATGACGAGCAGTAGTTGGCATTCAACCCTGCGACAGAACACTGGTTAGACAGAATATTTGAACTTCTCTGTTTTAAAAAGACCCCCTACACACACACAGAGCAACGAAAAGAAGGAGACACTGTTACACAATGTTTTTAAATTGATGGTATTTTTTCAGAGAGCTGCCACCTCATTAAAGTTAATCTACTGTAGGGTTATTGACTTCTTCAGTTCCACATGAAAGACAGCCATTTAAGCACCGGGCCCCCAATTACATCCACTCTGTCTCTTTAACTTCCAGGCACATTTCCAGCTGTCTATCAGCCCTCCCCGAGCCCTCCCCCCCGGTCTCCTCTAATAGGTCAATACACGATAACTCACCTCCTTCAGTAAGGCCTGTTGGCATCCTTGGGCCTCTTCAGCTGCACCTTCAGTCTCTTCATGCCGATCTGGAAGCCGTTCATGGCTTGGATGGCAGTCTGGGCGCTGGACGGGTTGTCAAAGCTCACGAAACCTGAGGAGGAAAAGTGACGACGGCGTCACTTATCTCTTACAGAAGAAAGGTAGTCTCCCAAGGCGACAATAACCATCACAGTGACTCACCAAAGCATTTACTCTGGTTGGTGGCACGGTCCACAAAGACCTTTGCAGAGATGACGTTTCCAAAGGGTAGGAACATCTGCAGTATCTCAGAGTCGGTGAACTCCTGTGGCAGGTGGTAGATGAAGATGTTGCAGCCCTCGGGACCTGTGTACAAATAGAAAGGAGCTAGGTGGCATGACGAGACAAGACCAGACATGTTAGGCAACCAGGGAGAACTGTAGAGTTGAGGAAACACTCAAAAACACCTGAAGCTGAGTTAGTGTGACTGACATAATAAGCAGCAATTGTTGTAAATGTTATGTGTAGAGGGCCTTTATGCTTTTACATTTATTATAGTATTTATATATAGACAGAAAACCAAAAATTAAAAGCAGTTTAAACCAAAGTTTGACATTTTTGTTTCTTGCTACGAGTTTTTGATTGATAAGCACTCTCATATTTATACAGTTAATAGCAATCAATAGCTAGCAGCTGGTTTGCTTAGCTTAGCATAAAAATGTGAAACCAGAGGAAACAGATATAATATACAGTGAGTAATCAGTGAGTTTTAGAGAGGCGGGAAGATAGATTCTTTCAACCTCTGGACACAGCTGGGCTAGCTGTTTCCAGTCTTTATGCTACGATAAGCTAATTGCTGCAGCTACATCTTTACATCTTTCTCATCCATCACTCAGCAAAGAACAGCAAATATGCATATTTTCCACAAGGTATACAGACATAGCTCAGTGTTAACAAAATTGCTATAACACCTCCACATTTAAACACAACGATACACAATAACATATTATTATTTATGTTTAAGCCATTCTGAGGGCAAGAACACAGATCTTCTTAAAGGACCATTCCAGTTTGTTTGTAAAATTCCTTAAATGTTTCAATTATACATTTTTCATGACCATTTTCCTGCACATTTGCTCTCAACCTGCAGGTTTGGACCCACGCGGGAGTCATAAATTGATTTCCAGGGCTGACCAGATGGAGAGGAAAATGAAATGACTGGAGAATAGTTGTTACAACATATTGGTTATGCCAGTGATATAATTTGTCTTAAAATAGATTGAATTGAGTCAAAGTCTGAGTGAGTTCTGGTTTGGCACGCACAAAGAAAGTCTTTTACTATTATTAATTTGGTACTTTCAGGATGTTCCAGTTATTAGATTGTTGTCTAAGACTGCACAGCAAACATCACGCAGGCTTTTATTTTTGTCAGTGCTGCTTTATTGTTGCTTGGTAATGCAGTATAAGTACAGATGATTTGTCTGCACTGCAATCTGAGAAAGTTGGCAGTACAATAATGTAGTTTTTATAGGGGCTGAAACAATCATCTTCAACAATTCTGATCATTGATTTAATAATTTAAGTAACTGCAGCACAAATAACTTAATATTGTTGGGGTCCAGCTAGTCAAATATGAGGTCTTTCTGTTTCTCTCAAGTTTCTCACAATTTTTAATTGTAAACTGAATATCTTTTTGGTTTTTGGATCCTTTGTCTAAATAAGAGATGAGATGAGATTTAAAGACTTCAAATTAGGCTCTGGAAAATCGTGATATCTCTAAAATGTCAGACATTTATAAGACATTTACAGAGAAATCAAACAAATACTGAACAGATTGGTCAGCAATGAAAATAACAAAGATTAATGCAGACGCTATCTTATAAATTATGTAATTCAAGATCTGAAAGTTTGCAGTGTGGCAGCCGTGTTTGCACAAATGTTATCTGCAGTGTGAAGTGATTGTGATTTGTGATCAGTAAGCTAAAACCACTGGAATGTTCCCTTAAGATATGATTATCGCTCTTTGAGCTCTTTGAGTTTACCTTCTCGCTGCTGCAGCTGCTGCGGCTGCTGTGGCTGCTGGGCCACCAGTGTGGGCTGGTGGGGGAACGGCTGTCCCACCAGGCCGTAGGCAGCGGGGTAGGTAGCTGATGGAGAGGAGGAGGAGGAGGAGCAGGTGAGCAGAGTGCAGCGGTGAGGCAGGCACACAGACTGCAGACTAATCAGATTTTTCCTCAAAACAACATCTGACGGAGCGGCATTCCCACCTACAGATTTGCTAAAACCGGGAGATGTTTCGCATATATTTTGCGATGCATGACTCATATCTAAAGAGCTGTGGGTTATTTACATTTGTAATATATGTGCATGTTTTGACTCGGGATGTACATTTTTCTACTTTACACATGCAGTGTTGGGGAGCAAAGGTAATGTAGATGCATTTCATTAAGTTACATAAAACTGTTTTGCATTCTAGTTACACGGATGGAAAGGTGATTTCTAGGAACTTGAAAGCTTAAAACGTTGAGGTCCAGTGGTCATATTCTCTTTAAAATGCACCCACAAAGAATATACGAAAGATTACGTGTTTGTATTTATATCTGAAATCTACGGAAGCCCTTAACGATCACAGGTGGAACATGTTATTTCCTCAGTTTTCCTGCGATATTGAGTTACATTTTATTTGTTTTCTCTGAGATCACAAGTCATTTATGTCATTATCATTTTTTTAATCGGGAAAACAAGCTTTGTTATCCTGAGAAAAAATCCCCTGAAAAAAGTGTAGCAACTGATTTAAGCTGAAAATGTCAGGCAAAGGAGTAAAAAATAAAAATAAATTTAGAAAAATATCACAAAAGGTAAATATTGTTTGATTTGAAACCCGCCCCACAGAGCAGCGTGCATGGTCATGGTCCACTCATGAATCTTACGATTAAATAACTTGTTATCTCGGGCAAACAACATTTGTTATTCCCTGAAAATGGCAGAAACAAAGTTTGTTTTCTTGAGATGGTGAGAAAATGATTGCGTTATCGCGGCACAGCAACATTTGTTATTCTGTGAGAATGACACAAACAGTTGATCTCGAAAAAAACAAATCAAATCAAACTCGTTATCATGGGGAAAAAACGGAGGGAATAATATGTTTGACCCTTTAAATAGTAATTCCACATTATTATCATTAACAGCAGTAACACAGGCACATAGCAACTCATTTCTATAAATAAATGTCAGTTTATGTCACAGTTTATGGCGTTACATCAACAACATCGAACACAGGTGGAGGCTCACCTGTGTAGTGCTGCATGCCTGTGTACGCTTGCTGCAGGGGGTCCAGGACAGGACTCTGAGCTGTGGCAGAGCAAACACATTGTCTCTAACTGCTAAAATGCACACAGACTCACACAAAACACAACCCTAAATGCTATTTGGGGCACATAAGCACGCTCCAAATAACATCCAGTGCTGTAGTTTCATTTCAATTCCTCTTAATTAGATTGTTGCTGCTGCACATCAACAACAGGAAGTCCCGTGAATCTGTAGTCTTTGATTCTTCATGCTACTGTGAAGGATGTTGTGCGGCGCTACCTTGATAGGCATGAACCCCGTTGGTGTAGAGGGCTTCGGTCGCTGATTGCCCGTTGGGTGGAGCTGGCACAGAGGCGTAGCTGTTCACTGTGAGTGGGGGAGGCAGAGCAGGGACGGGTGTGGCTGCGATAGACGGTGGAGTGCTGGTACCTGCACACATTTAAAGCAAGACAAAGATGAGCGACGTGCAGTTTTGTGCTGAACTGACAGGGACATTAACACACTTCTCAATCAGTTTTCCATTATTATTTATAAATGACAAGAGTTACAAGTCTGCAGCCAGGCTAATGGCGCCGTCAGGCTGCTCAATGGCACAGCGGTGCTTTCAGCTAAATGCCACGATAACAATGTGCTCACAAAGACAATGCTAACATGCTGATGTTAAAGGCACCCTGTGGGGTTTTTGACCTTATTAACAGGAAGCAGCATTAATTTATGATGCACGCGTGCATACGGGTGACAGGATTCACTTTTTCTTCAGAGGGTTTCACTTTATTGCGCTGATCTACAGCTGGTGGTAACGCAGCAACAAGGTAGGGAGAAGAAGGAAAGAAATGCATTCAGCACTTTAGTTGGGACTCGCACCATTACATTTGGTGGCTAACATTCATTTGAAATATAACTGGAACTCCACAGAGGACCTTTAAGCGGGTAATGTTTGTCCGATTAAGATGCTAACATTTGCTGATAAGTACTAACGCGCAATCCAGATGAGGCAGACGGGAACGTCTTGACGAATGTTGTGACGCTTTACCAACCCAAAATGTCGTTACTTGACATCCTGGGAATGGGACTCAACAATGAACTGTCTTTCTGGTGCGCTTACGAACAGCTTGGACAAATCCTACTGAGTCTACCTTTAAGTTTAATAGTCTTTGAATAATATTAATATGACGTGAGGTTCAGTTAGCTTTGCACATTAAAGGACAGTTGACATGTCCTTCAGAAAGAGTCTTACTTTTATACTTTGAGTACATTTCAGAGCCTGTACCTCTACATTTACATAAGTTAAGTGTCAAAGACACATTACATAGTTTTACAACAGAGAGAAATGCTGAGTCTTTTTCAACCGTTTCAACTATGAAAACAAATGTTCGGTGTCCTCAGTATCAATCTGCTAATAAGATATTCAAATACTTGAAGGATGGAGCCTCTCTTACTCACTCACCATTTCATCGTCTCCTCTGCCTTTTAAATGTAAAAGCTAACATCGTGACAGACTGAAATAAGAAAAAAAGAAGACCTACAAAACAGATGTTTGTTATTTTGCCCTTTTTGGTCCACCGCTCCTTGTGTATCTGTCCTCATATTTCAAGCAGAAATCTAATCAAGGCCGGCCGGGGCCAGACATCTCTGCCTCTCATTACCTGAGGAGGGGGTGATGGATGCGATCGGCGTGGCAATGATGCTGCTGGGGTTGAGGGCGGCGAGCTGCTGCATCTGAACCGCCGCCACCGTGGCAACAGGAGATAGGTAGGCCGACTGCGCCACCAGGGCCTGCTGCTGCATTAACTGGAGGACGGAGACAGAGAGAGAGGCTGTGTGTTGAGTATGTTGAGACGGATCTGTCTGTGTTTTTTTTTATTTTATTTTGTGTGTTCCTGTAAGTAGAGAAACACCAGAAGATCCTCAAACGCAATTGTAGACGGACACACTTTCAGATTTCCATTATTAACTAGCTCAAATAACCCAGTCATAAAAATCGAACTCATTTAACATAATTGTAATGGCTCCAGTCTGAACCTCAATGAGGAGTCAATATAGTTAAAGGCCACGTCTCTGCACACTGCAGTGTAACTCAGACCAGTCGTCCTTGGTGACTCACTCGCTTTTGCTCAGCGGACCTGTTCAGACACGTCATGACCTTCACAATCAGTCATTGAGGCCAAATCGGGGTAATGATTATATTAAATCAAGCCTCTGCCGCTCTCTGTAAGCTTTTCCATTTTGCGTTCTATTTTAAGTTTTTTACTTATTTACAGATCGCGGCTATAAATCAACGCATCCATCACGAGTAAAGATGTTGTCAGGCCTCCTTAAGCACCACAAATTGAGCAACTGTGAACTGTGAAATGAGCCAAATCTTAAACCATTTGCAGTAAAACGGTCAATTAGCAATGACGAGGGCAGTAATGTGGCTTTACTCTACACTGTAAACAGCAATTTTTCAAGTTAAAACTGCTGCTGTGACAAGAAAACTCTTCCATTAGAAACACGTGGAACATATCAGTCTTTTCTTATTTTGAGTTACATATTTTTCACTTCTTGGAACACCAGCGTCAGGGTAAAATCCGATCAGCCCTTCCAAACTTTTTGTTTGCATGTTCTGATGCGGACCAGCCGCCGATTACATAATTGTTCTTCACGTACCATCAGCAAAAGCAAAAAACGTAACCCTGTCTGCTCAGTATTTCATTGTTGATGTTAATAATAGATGAAGAAATCATCCGCTGGTGGCCAAACATATATTTTTGCTTATTGTGATGTCATTTCTTTGAGTATATTCAAACGCTTCACACCCCTAAATTCCGTACAACCTCTGCAAAAAAAAGTTATAAAAGTCAAATACATTGTATTTTCCAGATTTGACATGATAAAAACACCAAACATATTTATTCAAAAGATTTCTAAATGTAGAAACATGACCAAAATATGTCTGTAACACTAAACAACGTATTTGAACTATGTACATGTTTTAATTTCCAATAAACGCTTGTTTTTAAAAGTGTCCAAAGGTCGAAGGCAACTAAAGAGACAGCAGGAAGAAAAAGCTAGCAAAAAAAACTACAAATGACACCATGTTCAATACCGGTGACTTTATTTCTTTCAGTCTCTCTCTGACAAATATCAAACTGCTTCTCTGCTCCCCATCCGCCATCGCATGTTGTCACCATGTTTTGCGCCGCGTGTCACGTTAATGTAATGACTTCATCGCACATGCAGAATGTGGCGAGTGTGAAGACAGAAGCCTCAGCGCTCGAGTGTAAAAAAGAATGAATGCTCTCGCTGTGACGTTTTTTTATTTTTCATTAATGTTAAAACAGGTCATGTAAACAACAATCTCCTGCAGCCAGTGAAGTGTCCTTGCTATCAGAGTGAGAGTGTGTTGCTTAAAAACTGTGCCTGTGCATCTGTGTGTGCTACTCACGGCCTGTGTGTAGGCGTTGTAAGCCCCGAGGTGCAGGGTCATGGGACTGATGACTCCCAGCTGAGAGGCCACCTGCTGCATCCGCCGGAGCCCTCGCTCCTTCTCTGAATCGGCAAACTTCACCACCAGGCTGGACGAGGCGCCCTGCGGAGGAAATGGGAAAAATCTCAAACTCATAACTCCGTCTGCCTGACACTTTTCACATCAGTCTCAGACAGAATATTACCACTTCCGATCTGACTGGGGACCATTGCTGCAAGTCATCCCTCCCTTTAGCTCCCCTCATTTCTTATCAGTTCTATACTGTCTGCCATCAAATAAAGGCAAAAATACTTAAAAACACACAAACTAAATCGAAAAGAGGTTGTAATGAAAAAAAATATGTAGATTCAAACTGTTTACAACCAGAGATAATGTAGAAATAACAAAAACATATATAAATTGTCCTAAAAATCTGTGCAAAAGGGACAGTTCACCCTCAAAATCGAAACTTTTCCTCTTATCTGTCGTCCTCTGCATCCAACTTGTTTTGGTGTTGAGTTTTGGAGATCTCACAATGTGGATTAGAGGCTCTTGCTCCTGACAGATCGGGATGTAAACATTAACGGCATCCTCCTCAGCTGAGCTGTAATATTAGCTGAGTTTGATAGATACAGCTTCTTCTGCTTGTACATCTCTCCCTAAAACACTTCTTTTTGTGCAAGCTTTTAGAAATATTTGATACATGTTCTCGTCCTTTTTCGTTTGATTTTTGTATTTGATCATATTTCACTTTCATTGTTTTTATTTCCTCCATGTTTATGTCTTTTATTCTTATTCTTGTCAGCCGTGTCTGTTTTTACTTTATTTTGTCAAGCCCTTTGTTACAAAAAGTGCTATATAGATAAGGTTTACCATATATATATATTTTTTTTTTTATTCTGAGACACAGGAAGAATGTAGTTCCTGCTCACAACAAGCACAGCAATCTTGAGTAACCATGTCATGATTTCTGGAAAGCGACATCGCTGCTGATTTTTATTGTCTTCGGCGCTTTGAGCACCACAAGCTGAGTGCCATCTAGTTCCAATATATCCGAGAGAAGGCAGACATCTCTACATCTGATATCTCCAAAAAAACAAAGCAACAAAAGGGATGAAATAGCATTACAGGTAAGAGGAAAAATAGCCCCCTTTAAATTTCAATAATCCCCAGTACAAATAACGAGCCGCTGAAAAAAGATCACCACATTTTACAAACATTTTGTCCCTGATTTTGTGTGTGTAGGTGTGTGTGTGTGTGTGTGTGTGTGTGTGTAAGAGGGGCGGGGGATCGGGGGGATAACTCACTGGTAAAGTACGACTCCCATGCAGAGCGTTGATGGCAGCCTGGGCCTCTGCGTTGCTCTGGTACTTTACAAATGCACACCCTACATGAAATGACACACCATTAAATGTGGCCTCACACACACAGGCACACACACACACACAGACACACACACAAACATACGCACACAGTGTACAGAAACTGCTTCCCTTTAAAAATACATTAGGAGCTGTTGTACATCTAGTGCTTCATCAGTTACGGTGGCATCATTAAACATGGTCCACAAGACATTCATTGCTTCATCAATCACAGTCCGTAAACCACCAAACGCATCATTAACCATGACCCATAAAACCTATTGCACCATTAGTCATGCCTCATGCAACAAACGCAGAAAAATCTCGCATCTGTGTTTGAACTGTCGCCGGACTTTGATTTACACGGCAAATACCATTAGCATTGTTGTTAGCAACGATGGTAATTTACATTCACGTGGCGGTATTGTGCTGGAGGAGGCTTAATTCTCAGGGCTGGAAAAAATGACTAACACTTAAACACAGTCAGCGTCACTTTAATGGTCCTGATCTGGACTCCATTTGCAATTATTCCTTTCTTAAGTACCAAAATCATCCCAGCACTGATATTTCATTTCACTGGGACAAATATGGATTTAAGGGCTTTAGATGTTAGTATAAAGACGATGTGTCAGATGTCATCCGTTGGTTTTACAGCCTCGACTCCGGCATTAACGCCGTCGCCATTTTAGTTTTTTTTGAGGACGAGAGGATGAAGACGGGGACAGATCCCATATCTCACAGTAGCCATGCCCACAATCACACCCATGCTTCAACTCTATTCAATTTTGAAGTGAAGTGGGACTGTGATTTACAAGACGAGCATCGTGCTGTATTGACTAAGACGTGAAACTAGTGATGGAGACCATAAACTCATTAGGAAACTGTGAGCGGAGCTAATAAATCAAGTGAGGATCATTTTCTCATAAGCTTACATACAATTAACTTATTTCTTAAACCCATGGAGTCACTTCCTGCTGGGCATTAGGATGATCCAGGTTTAAGGCACTTCTGCACTGGCTTCACTTTTTAAACAGGAAGCTCCATCCATACGTTATACAGTCAGTGGTTAGATCTTAATGCATCCATTCACCTGTTGGACATTTTAGATTACTTTGGTTTTATTATATTATATCCTCATTTGTCATGTTTTAAGTTCCACTTCCTGTCTTTGTCTTTTTCTTGCTGTTTTTCCAGCTCACCTGTGTTTCATTAGTGAATCAGCCCTTGTGTTTTTGAGTCTGTGTTTTTCCTTCACTCATCATTGGTTTGTCTGCGTTTCCTGGTGGTTTGTACTTAGTTTTTTGCATTACTCTTTCTTGGTTTCCATTTTGTCTCCCTTGTTGTTGCCATATTTTTTGCCGTCAGCTGTTTTTTTGCTTGGATTCTGGACTTTTTTTTAACCTGCCTCAGTGTCTTGTGTTTGGGGTCCTTTTTTGCCTGACCATGACAATAAGTTATACGTATGAACACATGAATGGCCAGGCACCAGACTCTTTACAGGTGTAGACTCTTCATCAAAAAACTGACAATGAAAAGCAGCAAATCTAAACAATTAAAAAGCCGAAACCAGCAAATATTTGACCTTTTGGCTTGGAAAATGACTGAAATGATTCATCAGTTCCAGAAATAGTTGCTGTTTGATTTTCATTGGTCAACTTATTGATTAATTGACTTATCGTTACAGCTCTGATTCAATTTGTTTTGCCGTGTATTTTGTGTTTCTGCATGTCGGATTAAATCAGTATTCTCAGACATGATCCTCCGTTTACCTTTGCTGGTGCCGTCGGGCCCACGCAGCACCGTGCACTCTTCTATGCTGCCGAACGGCTCGAACATCTTTCTCACATCGGTGTCCGTCTGCTGCTTTCCTAGCATGCCCACAAACAGCTTCCTGTCTTCTAAGGGGAAGGATATCACCAAGATGGGAGGAAAGAGAACAGGATCATGGGAGGATAATGTGAGTAAGGGAAAAGCGTAGTCATGGGAGGGGTGATACAGGCAGTGAAGAAAAACAAAGGAGGGGAAAAGGGAGAAGTGCCATGTCACCGTACATGCATGAATAACAAGGGAGCAACAACAGTGTGGTAAGATAATATGCAGGGCAGGCGGGGACATCAGCTTGTAATGCCTCACAGTGCCACCAGAGTGCAGTAACGCGAATGTCACAACAAACAAACAGCATCTGGCGGTGACTCAAATGTTTGTCACCCTCTGTGTTGTCAGAGAAGCTGCTCCGTCTGTCCCCGTCTGTGAAGGATCAGACCAGCGTTTCTGCATGTTTTTAGCCCATTTACTACAAATCACACACATTCCTGCAGACTCTTCTCGAAGCAAGAACAGACCCATGGGTTGTGACCTCAGTTTTTCTCGACATTCGTGCCACTCCTCAGATTAGTGTGGTATGAGAATCAACCGTCAAGAGACTTAAAGCTTGAGATTTAAGAAAACGTGTCCTAATCCTTATTCTTTTTGTTATGTTTGTGTTGGGTATTGTCCTATAAATGTGGGGTTTTTTTGGTAAGAAAAGTCAGCTTGTGTGGCGTGGCCATGTGTTGGATTTGAGCGGGAGCTGCTGACAATCCTTGACAAGCTATGGTTTCAAAATATCCAAAAAATACAATATACAAATGTGGCCATTTCTCCTATAAAAAGCTGCTGACATATCAGATCGTTTTAAGACAAATGGCCTTCTAAAACTATGATATGTATAGAAACAAAACAACAAAGAACATTATAAGTTTGCTGTGGTAAAAGAGCAAAAACATGATTCTTCAGGTGTTCGTCAGAGGCTAAAATAAGAATATACACTCAAAATGTTGACAGTGAGCTTATTACTTGGCTGGTCGTCAACAGATTTTTTTTGACTTGCCATAGCAGGAAAAGCACAGGTGTTACCCGTCCCAGTAAATCATGTCAGTGTGGCAGTGAGCCAGCAGGCACAACACTAAGGACCCTAGATGGAATTCAACCATCGTTCATTTTCATTATTTACACCTGTACTTGTCCTACTGTGACGTGCCAACGTGTAAAAACGGATAAAAACTCAGCATGTGTGATGGAATAACTTCTGTATCTGGAGCGAGTTTGCAAATTGATTGTCATACCTTTCAGCAGCTGCTAAACTTTTGTTTGCTTCGGAAAAATGGGCCACGATAAAGAATCGTGGTGAATGAGAGGAAATGTACAAAAACACGATACTTTAAAGGGTAAGTTCATCTAAAAAAAAAAAAAAAAAGTCAAATTCATTTATTCATTCATTCATTTAAGATTAAGTTTTCATTTTTGGGTGAACTTATCCTTTAGGTCGTTGGAAACAGTTTATATTCACAATGGTGTGCTCACAAATGCTGAAAAGTGACTGAATGTGACTGGGTAGATGTTGAGACAGAAGGATCTTCAATGTAGGACACAAACAGCTTTGGTGTAGTTTGACAGCAAGAAAACATCCATTTTAACAAGTAGCCCAATTTTTAAAACAATAATCTGTTGAAAGGACGATCAAATCTTTCATGTTGAAATGAATTGTTCCTTGACCTCGACAGATTGCGGTCTTGATTCTGTTGGTACCCCTTTAAGATCATCACCACTTGTTAAGACGGACTTTTCTTGGTGTGTTTTCCAGGTGCTGTGTTTTCCAGGTGCGTACGGGTGTCTCTTACCCCCTCTGCTCTCGCTGTCTGCCGGCTTCACTTGGATTGGACGGTTCATCTGGAGAGACAAAGGCCAACATGATGGTCAGGTTTAAAATATGGAACAGAGTTGGTGATCGTCGACACAAGAAAGACTGGAAAAGCCTGTGTAAATGTGGACGCTGCTGTGATGTAAATTGCTAAAAAGTGATGTACTGACTTAAAGTAACCTGTCTGTAAATGCTGTAATATGATGTAATAGTGACATATGAGCGCATGTGGATGTTTGTGAATTTGGCCTGCGCTCCAACCTCCTACGATTCCCCACTAATGTCTCTCCTCTACACTCCAGCTGACTGGCCTGACACCGATATGTGCGATATTACGTTCACAGTGTCGTTACAGTCTCTCTCTCTCTCTCTCTCTCTCCAAGTCTCTCTCAGAATGTGCCCTAATCCTGCCGTCTATCGTTCCTTCTCCCCCTATCACACAAAACCAGGAAAAGCACACACCCACGCGGGATTGGGGAAGTGATAAGATTAAGCACACTCGCCGGCTAATCTGGATTACAGGAGCAGGCAGCATCAGAGTAGTGCGAGATTCTGAGCCCGACAGAGAGACAGAGACGAGGGGGGGAATACAGGGTTCAAGAGGGAAGCGAATAATATCCGGGAAAAGAAAACAAAGAATGAGCGAATGACACGGGGAAAGAGAGAGCACATGACGCAGAAAGGGATTAGGCGACCTTTTCATAATTCATCAAAAGACAAGCTGATGAAAATGCCATTTTTTTTGCAATCATTGTCCTCTTTACTATTTAACAAAACCCCCTATATAAAATTGTGCATGCATCAGTGCCTCGCCGCCTCGCCTTTCAAATGTATAGAGCAGGAAAAACGGTGAAAAGAGGTATTGAATGTAGTGAAGAAAAGAGCGAACAAGGGAGGGCAAGCAGGAGAAGGGTGGGATTGAGAGGGATTGAGGAGAGCATATGGAGGAGAGGATGGAGGTGGGGGGATGTGTGCGTTTGTGGAGGAGGAGGAGGAGGATGCCGGTGAGGAGTCGAGGTGAGAGCAACAGACTGACACTCTGTTAACTGTGGCTTAATGAAGGTCTTAATTATGGAGCTGGTGACATTTCAGCCAGTCACTGATCCTGTGTCACTGATTGATCCGCTGTGATCGGTCACCAGGAGACACCATCGATCGTTGCAGCGGGTCGCGCTCCGCCTGCCAGGACCCGCATGCAC
>OMLP01011534.1:9722-20215 GCA_900302685.1 Spondyliosoma cantharus | reverse complement strand
CTGAAGTGACACCTGTTTTGGTGAATTGACATTTTTTTTTCTTTACGGGCCGGATAGCACGGATTGGTCAGCTTTTTCTCAGTCCTGCAGCTGCCACAGAGGTCTAATTATTTTCATTCCTTTTTCTGAATACATAATGTATTGACTACTCTCAGGATAGAAGGACCATTTCACCCAGTAGGCTATAACAAAATGTGTTTCTGAACAACATTACAGACCCTAGCTTTAAAGCTATAGTTTGTAACTATTTTTTTGTTATATTTGCTAAAATTGTCATTATGATCTGACAGTAGAATAAGATACAGGTCAGCTGTGTAAAAATCCACTGTCTGTGGGTCCAGCCAGTGGCCCTAATTTGATTTGCAAGAATCCACCGCTCCCAGATGAACACAACCAATCAGAGCCAAGGAGAGTGTCTGAGAAGTGTCAATCACTCTCGTGCATACGCTGCTGGCAGCCCCCCTCCCTCACGCAGTGCATACTGGGCAGTGCCCCCCCCCCGCGCAGTGACTGCTCTTACCTGATCAGATACTTCAAGCCCAAACTGTAAACAATGGTGGAGAACAGACAACAACAACAGAGCCGAAGAATGCCCCACCGTTGCCCACGTCAAAGAGAAAAAATAAGAAGACTGACAAAGAAAAGAGGTGTAAAAACAATGAACTGGACCAAGCCAGAAAGAAAACAAGGATAAATATCGGAGCGTCATTTAAGAGGTAGAGGGAGCTGCGGGATTTGTAAGGACTCAAGAGCGATGCAGAGTTTGCTGCTTTTGTGCTGGACAAGTAAGGACCCCTGCTTGATATATATATGTTTCATTCTATGTTTTAACCACAAGTCTATGGTGGCGGCGGTTACAGTAATACTCCCAATAGCGCATATGGCCGTACAATGTTGCAGTCGAGCTACGTAGCTTGTTGCTAAATCTAGCTTGTATGCTAACTCCGGTGTTTACCGGTAGCTTTGTTTTTATGGCTACTGGTTAGCAAAAGTGTCTTTCATGTGACCTGCTCGTGCACGGCAGGCTCCTCTGTGGGGAGGGGCTTTGAAGGCAGGGCTGCAGTGCAGCAGAGAGAGGAAGAAGGAGGGACCTAGGGGCTGTATCATTCAAACATTCTGGCTAAGTCCACTTTTTTCTCAAAACTCCAGACTGCAGCTTTGAGGAAGAAGAGACTTGAAGCAATGTGAGTGGTACAACAAAAGGTGCGGGGTGATGAAGGTTAAACTATCAAGTGAGTATTAAAGAAGTGAATGAGAGGGCACTGATACTCCCTGCGTGAGGCTTCTCACCTGCCCCCTGCCTGTCCCGGTCATCTGCTACCATACGCTTGACATGGCGCTAACAGAAAGATGAAGACATCATATTGGCATCCTGCCTCAGCGTCTCCCAGTAGCACTCCCTCCTGTCTGACTCCATCAGTGTCTCATTTCCTCTTTCTCTCATTTCCTCACACTCTCTCTACCACACTCCCTTTCTTGTTTCCTCCTTTGTCTCTTTTTTTGTTTGATCGTTCGCTTATTTGCTAACTGCTCTCATTTTCTACTTCTGCACACACCTCTCATTTGTTATCTGCCTCCTCCCTCTTGCCCTAATTTCCAAGTTTTTTTTTTATTGGTAGTTGGACCTAAAACTCTCCTCTTGATGTGCTTCCCCTCTCACCTCCCTCCTCCTCCTCTTCTTCTTTATTACATTTCCTTCTTTTCCTCTTTTCAAAACGACATTTCATCATGGGCTGTCTCACTTGCACTTTTTCTAAATATTTCTGACTTTTCCTGGTCTCGAGCTTGTAATCCATATTTTCCATTTCAAAACTTTGCTCTGACAACTTCCTTTGCAATATGATGGTGCAGACATTTGAAATGAATTGGAAAGCTTTATATAATGGTAGAGCTATTCTTGCCTGACAAAATAAAACAACGATAGGGTGTTTTCTAGGTAACCCAAAATCACATAGCTGGGCTAACACATTCCACCTTCATTTGTTTGAGACAAGTGCGTCAATTACCCAAGTGGTGTACAGAAATACAATTTAAACATCCGATATGATCAGTTATTATCTACTGAACAACAGTTAAAGAGCAGATACAGACTTCTCAGCATTTTCCAGCAGGGTGAGGCTGGATCAGGTGCTTCTTAGCCCAAGGACAGCCAACCTTCAAGGGATAAAAAGTGGAGCAAACGGACTGACTTGCAGCCAGCAACAAAGCAATTTTTGCAAGAAAAAGATAAAAATGATTCTCCCATATAAAGTATTTACAGATGAGCTTTATCAACAGTATAGCAGCTTCACATTTACAAGACATTTTGGCATTAAGATTTTCAACCTCTTGCTTTCATTTGGAATAAGTAACAGTAACTGTTTACACCAGTTAACACCAGTTAAAAATCTTTTTAGTTTTAATTACAGTGCATCAAAGATTACCCACAATAGATGGAAACAGCCAGGTGTCTTCAGTCTCAAGAGTTAGTCAAATCACTCCCATAATTAAGGCTACAGGAATAAATATCCATTCAATTTTTGCGCACTTCTGCACCTGCCGTTTTTGCCCGCCTGGGTCACATTGCCTGGCTGAGCGGCACGTGGCGGCTGCATTGCTGACAGAAAAACTGTAATAAAACAGTGATATGACGATAATATGACTATCCGAAGATTGTTTTTTCAGGTCTGTTTCTGTGGAGAGGAAAATAGACGAGTCTCAGAACCTTTAGATGGGTAGTGCGACTCATGCGCCGCTGCAGCCTGCGTGAGGTGCGCATGAGCCGCACTAATCCACAAGTTGTTTGGCTTTTCTAACCTATTAACATGGGTGCCAAAATGAAAAGCACAACATGTTGCTCACACAGAATATGTAGCCTGGGCGTGAGAGTTCTGACTGGACCATGACTCGTTTTAATAGTCATGCAGTTCTGGTTGCTTTGACTAGATGGAAATACTTCCACCTTTTCCAATGTTGTTTCCATGCAAACACATTGGAAGGGTAGCATCCAGGGCAGAGGCGGGCCGTACTATTAGGCAAACCAGGCATTTGCCTGGAGCCCCAGGCCCCATACAAGGCCGTTTTGGGCCCCTAAAATGCCCTCTTTATATTTTGTCCCCATAGGACACAGTTTTTATAAAAATCTCTTCACAATAGTAGCATCGGGATGTCTAATGTGATCAATTACTCATGTTTTGACAGTCTTTCTGCCAACTGTGCACCCCCCTTCAGCCTGCACTACATGGACTATTCCATCCGCATCATGCTCATCACGCTGCACGTATGCGGAAATGATGATGGCGTAAAATCCAAAACAGTAAATAGCGGTAAGCAGGGGTTAATTATTCTGTGACGGATCCTGCCGGAACAGGATCTGGCACCTCTTGGTTTTGGCCTGCCTGTGTTCCGGGACTTATTTGGGCAGATCTGGTACCTCTCGTATATAAAAAATTATAATATAAAAATGTTTTTTTTTTTAAATTATAAAATAAATTAATAATATTCATACATTAATTTACAGAACAAATCCCAAGAATGTCATGTTGTTTATTAAGATTTAACGTCATTTGAAAGAGTCAGAGATCTGTTGATGCATTGAAAAGCTTACTGGGTCATCAAACCCTGCCTCTTTCAAAGAAAAAAAACTTTTGAAATTTGCCACATCTGGGGAGCAAGCAGAGAGGAACAAAAGGTTATTACGCAAACATGTCAAAAAGACAGTTAAATGTACTGTCTTTTTTCAAAAAGAAGGAAGAGTTGCATGACGCTTCAAAACGAGTCAGAAAAGCCTCGACAAGCATCGACGAGTGCAGTTGCAGCGATCATGTTGACGAGCAAAACCAGCTGCATCAGGAGGCTAACGGCACAACAGCTAGCCAGGTTCACCGACAGCTAGCCAAGCCAGAGCAGGAGGCGCGTACAGCAGCAGCAGCTGGTCAGGTTCACCGCCAGCCAGAGTGGGAGCCAGCTACACCGCTAACAGTCAGCCAGGTAGTCCACCAACAGCCGGTGCAGAGAAACTCTCTCCATAGTGTCACACTGAATGGAGGAAAATCGAGCGACAAAACACTCGACCTGAAGCAGTTTTTCCTAACTGTGGCTAAGAACTAGAAGAAGACACGTCAAAGAGAAGAAATAAGAATACTGACAAAGAAAAGCAGTGTAAAAACAAAGAATTGGACCGAGCCAGAAAGAAAACAAGGATAAATATCGGAGCGTCATTTCAGAGGTGGAGGGAGCTGCGGGATTTGTAAGGACTCAAGAGCGACGCAGAATTGGCTGCTTTTCTGCTGGACAAGTAAGGACCCCTGCTTGATATATGTTTCATTCTATTATTTAACCACAAGGCTATGGTGGCCGCGGTTACAGTAATACTCGCAATAGCGCATACCGCCATATGATGTTGGCAGTCGAGCTACGTAGCTTGTTGGTGAATCTAGTTTGTTAGCTTGTATGCTAACTCCGGTGTTTAGCTTTGTCTTTATGGCTACTGGTTAGCAAAAGTGTCTTTCTAGTGACCGGCAGTTATAATGTTAGTTTGTGTTCAGTACGCTCTGAAGTGGTGGAATTGGTTTAGACAAACAACGTTACTCATACTTCAGAAAGGCAGCATGGCAAAAATGTTGCACTGGGTAATGATTGGCTGGTAACTCCGTGGATATCTACAGTGATCTGTATGAGGCACTCATCATTATAATTTAGTTGTATTGGTCAGAAAGAGAACAATCAGCGCTTATGTTGTTGTTGTTATTTTGAATGCACCATCTTTGTTATCTGGCGTCCTCTTGTTACCGTGGTTACAATCCTGCTCGTGCACAGCAGGCTCCTCTGTGGGGAGGGGCTTTGAAGGCAGGGCTGCAGCACAGCACAGCGCAGCACAGGGGAAGAAAGAGGGATCCGGGAGCTGTGCTCATTCCAATTTTCTGACCAAGCCTGTAGTTTTTCTCAAAACTACAGGCTGCAGCTTTATAGGTGCGCTATGTAGTTTTGGGGAAGATAGTTTAATCAGAAAAGAACGATCATCACTTTTCATGAGTGAACAAACAAACTGACCTCAAAGGGAAACTCGATTTCATCCTGTTTGACTTTGTTTATATGTGGCGGACCCTGCCACCCTTTGTAGCTTCAAACAGTGTTCTGGGGACCTTATTTTCCTCTGGGAACAGCTGGTTTATACAGTCCTGGAAAAAAATGAATATTTCTGATTTTGTATTATTACCTCATTAATATTGTAAATATTAAAAACCTGAGTTTGAATTTTTTCTCCAAAACTACATAGTGCCCCCCCTTTAAGTTATAAAAACAAAAAAAAGTTTGGAAGCATGTATGTCTGTGCCTTCAAATGTGCTCAATCCATCTAATTTAGTGTTTTTGGTGATTATTAATAGTGAACGGTAACGTTTAACTGTCGTGGTTTTGGGTTACAGTTTTTATTATTTGCCTTTCCTTTTATGTTGAAAGTCTGTCCTCATGTGTCATGTTTTTGTTTTACACTTCCTGTCTTTTGCTTTTTCCCATTGTTTTTCCAGTTCCAGTGTATTTAAGTCAGTATGTTTCTGCTGTGTCCATCACATGTGTGCCACAGTCCCAGCCCATGAACCCTTGCTTTGCTGGCCTGCCTTTGTTTTTGTACTTCAGCTTGTTTTTTGCCTCTACAAGCCGCCTGTTCTTTTGTTTCTGCATTTGGCCTCTCATCTTTTTTTGCAAACCATAACAGTAGCTTGAAGACATATTTGAGACACTTATGGTTGACCTTTGGTTGGACCCCCATGCATGCACGAAGCGGCGTCAGAGAGCTGAGACAAGTCAAAACAGTGTGGATGAATTTGTATTTTATCCAATTATTTATATATTGTGGTTTTATTATATTTTGATCCTACTTCGTCCTTACTGTCCTTGGGTTTTCCTTATAATTTTGTAAAGAGCATGACCTAGACCTGCTTTATATTAAAAGCATCAAGAGAAAACTGCTCAGTTGGGTCTGAGGAGCAACTTTTTATTTGGCAGAGGACTTTCACTTTGCTTGACCTTTTTCACTGTGCTGTCACTTATCACTCATCCCAGAGAGACTGGTCAGAGGTGTTGCCCTCTCTAATTCAGTATTTTTCTATGGCACAGGCAAGAGTGACTTAGAGAGAGGATATGTAGGCAGCAGAAGTGTCCTCCCTCTCTGTACTTTGGGTCCCAGTAGTGTTTGCTTTGCTGGAGTGAAAGGACGGGTTAGGTTAGGTGTGAGCAACCACCTTGCTTAAGGGAATCATCTACTCGAGGAAATACAAGGTCTTTGAAATAAGCATTAATGGCCTTCAATGCCTCTGTGAGCGTGTAGGGGCCAAGCTGTATACTTTGAGTAGGTCTGACCTGAGTGGGTTCTCTGTGCTGTATTGTTGTATTGTATTCGAGGTAAGGATCAAATGTTTGTTTTTTTTCCCCGCAAAGACAAATAACACAATGCTGGTAGAGTTAGAGTTCGAGCCATCACAGAAATATTACGCAACAAGAGTTCACAGCGAGTTCGCCAGTGTTACCAAAGCAGAGGTTTCATAAAGGAGGATGGAAATGAAAAAATATTAAATCAAACAGTTTGCTTTTGAAGGAGGATTAAGAGCCTAATTGTGAGACACAAGACAATGTAGCTAAATTTTACTCCGAGTCACTAGAAGATCTGCATCTCCTCCTCCCCCCAGGCATGTGGGTTTCTTAAAAAAACAAGACATTCTACATTGATTGGTTAGCTGGAAATTGCTGGAACAAACAGCAGCAGTTTATGAGCCGATCTGCTGCATCGCTTTAAGTTGTTAAAGCATAAGTTCGCCTTGCCAGAGGAGGTGGACTGACCATCTGGGTCTGCGAGCAACCACCGTCTGAACACCGTGCTGTGGCACGACCAGCTGGCGCTTCTATTGGCTGTGTGTGTGTGTGTGTGTGTGTGTGAGAGAGAGAGAGAGTGTGTATGTGTGTGTGTGTGTGTGTGTGTATGGCAGTGTGTGGAAGAGTCGTACATTTCCGACAAATCACAAGTTTTATTTTGATATGCTTGTTCGAGCTGTAGCCGAGCTCCCGTTGACAGGCTGATTGCCAGTTCATAAATTGTGGCTGAGTCGGCCTAACAAATTAACATTACGCCACCTTCAGGTGCCTGTCAGAAATATATCAGAGTTATAAATTATGTGTGCGGGGACGATAAAAGGAAAAATACAGGTGATGATTATGTCATGTGCTGATGGTAAAGTGTAAATCAACGCTGGTAAAATACAAATATACGACATAATAGAGATCAACCACCTCATCATACACTGGTTAGTCATTCATTGAGGAGGAGATTGACTTTTTTTTATAAAGTAGGCCTTAAAGAATATTTAAACAATATAGCAGCAGTAACTTATACCGCTCCCATCTATTATTAGCACCGAACGGTTAAATCATTTGCTGCTTACTGTAGGTGGAACTTACACATAAAGTTGCTTCCACTTCCTATTTTCCACCGCATTTGAAAGCACCGCCTATTCCTGCACTCTGTCCCCGTCTTCTGACATCTTCCTTCATACTTCTTCTTGACTGGCATATTTGTCCCTCAGGCACCATCCCAGCTTCCTAATTGTTGATGCACTGTTAGATGAGTGCAGATTACGTTGGCCCCCTGCTCCTCAGCAAACTCCTTCAATATTAATGAAGACTGATGAAGTGCGAGGGAGCCCCTGTCTTTCAGGCCCGACCTAGATTGGATTGACAATTGCAATTAGCGTCCCCTCAAGTTCATTTCCATCACTTTAATTTGACATGAAGAAGGACAGTGCCTGGTGGGAAGTGAGACCATTGAGAGGGAGGGAGAAAAATCCTGAGGAGAAAGGTTAGAGAGGGAAAATGGGGTGAAAGAGTTTGACCAGGAACTAGTTTGGGTGCGGGGGAAGAAGCGCGCTTTGGCGGACACAAAGGAAATTGGAGAGTCCCTGGTAATCTCTTCCTCGCTGATATCTGAAGTGATTTTCTGCAGCTTACTTTTTACATTTCTTGCTTCTCGCCATGTAAAGTGGAAGCCAGACAGAACTCCCAGTCAAATCCGCCCTAAGACCTTTGAGTCAGGTGTACGCTGTGATCTCCATTGTGTCCTGTCTACTATGAAGACTTATATATATTTTTTTCAGTCTTCGCCCTAAGTATTTCAGTATTTCTTTTCTCACCTGCAAACAGTCCCCGAAAGGGATTGCTTGTCAGCGCGTGTGTGCGGAAAAAACAGAGTGTGTGAGATACGGGGGACAGCGGTGCCTGAAAATTAATGATTCTCCATCCTTTTGGCAGGCAAAAGAAGAAATGGATGATAGGCGGAGGTTGATGATGTGTCATGCTTGTGTGTATTTCTATACATTTATATTTATGTGCGCGGACGCCTATATGTGGGACTGTGGGTGCATTATTGTAACTGATGTGAATGGAAATCTGACACCAGAAAACTTTCTCTTTGCCATTTTGACATTCATCTTCTCGTCTTCGAATTGACTGGAGCCGTTGGTTGTTTATGTGTGTGTGTGATTGTGTGTGTGTGTATTCATACGCAGGGTTAAAACCTCCCTGTTTGACTGACAGATACATTTTCTTCTTCCCCTTCCCTCCGTCGGTCAGCCCGCATCATTATCTTCCCATCTTCTTTGAAATGATCTGGACTGATAGAGCAGCGGAACGAGAATAACAGAAATGGAGAGGTTAAATGTCTGTGTGTTTGGCAAAAAAGAGAGAAAACTTTCCTCTTAAACGAGCCAATACACACTTACCATTTGAATTGACCTGCACTGCGCAGGGCAATGAGAGAAAATCATCAAAATAGACACATATCAAACCCGGTAGCTGCGCTGACCTGTTTCGTAATGATACTTACTGTAAGAAAGGAAGTCTACCCTCAATTTGTTGAAACTTACAAGCGTATTCCACATTTTGTCTCCATGGAAGCACACTAGAAGAAATAAGATTGCAATCATTTTTGTGATAAGTTGCACTCAATTGGTGTTGGGACACCCAGCTTACCTGTTCAAGCACTCACACCTTGTAATGAAGTCCTGTCTGCGGAGGGTTTGGGTTCAATTCCAGCTCAGGGCCTTTTTGCTGCATATCATTTCCTCTTTCTCACTCTCCCTTTTCCCGTCTTCCTTCGGCTGTCACGATCAAAAAAGGCTCGTCTGTGTTGTGCTGCTATCTCCAAGTAACAGCAGGATTTCCCTGCTGAAAGGCCTGATTCCAGCAAATGGTTGGAACTGGGACTCTGCACTCGGAGAACAAAGTGTGCCAGTCGGGAACCTACAAACACAGGCACATTAAATTGTTTGGATTTTAAGAATTCTACGGTAGCTTACGATCATTTCGTGGTCATGTGCAGTAGCGGCATGCGCTCACTCCTAATGCATCAAATACAGCAGCTTTGTCAGTGGTCCAGAAATCGCATATATGATAATATATGAACTGTATGTCAGCAAGCTTTATTATGAAAGTCTAACCAGGCTTTGCATATTACCTGTAATTGCTACCTTGACCCTGGAGCCCATGTGTAGAACTGACTCTAGAGGGGTAGGTAGAGGGTCAGACTTAAGCCTAAAAGAGAACTTTATTTTTGGTTACTACTAGAATAGGTTTATATGCGTTAATACTCAAAAAACACATCAATTTTCTCATACATTCCAGTGTTGCAGCACTGTCTTCACCTCTGTCTGAAACGCTGTCTCTTTAAGGCCCCCCCCCCATCCAAAATTCCCAGTTTCCTCTGATTGGTCAGCTCACATATACCTGACCCAGCACCGCTGACAACAACAGATCAGCTGTGCTAAATGAAGTCTTGTGTACCAATCTAACCTTGAGGCATAAATTATGCAAATGTGTGACATGGTGACATAGTGTGATGTCACAGAGACATAGTATTAAAGGCGAGACTACTGACGATCAATATTATGTAAATGATTGTTATTTATTTTTAATTTTTTTTATCAATTTTTGCCAATGATACTTTGGATTGATGTAAATGTGTATTTTGCGTTTAACTGTTTGAAAAGTAAAAACTCTCAATCAATGATTTAGCGACAGACCTGCACTCACTGACCCCTGTTGAAAACCCAGGGTGTAGAAGCAACATTTACGTCATGAGCCCTTTCACATATCTGCAGTTGTGGAAAAAATAATTTTGACTTAAGTCATGCAAGGACTATGCACCTGCTCTGGGGCTTTAGTTTAAAGAAATCATGCTGTCCTGGATCAGACATCACAGCAGATGCATGAGACTTTCTCACAACACTGCGTGCATACACACACACACACACACACACACACACACACACACACACACCAGAGGTGATAGTACTTATCGTATCAGAGCAGTGCCAGACTGAATAGAGAGGCAGTCGAGAGGAGAAGCATAACCGGGGCATGACAATAGCCCTCCCTGCTTCTCTGATGCCTTTCAAACTTCATATCTGCTTCCCTCTGCCGCTCGGCAAAAAAAAAAAAAAAAAAAAAAGAAGGGGAAAAAAAAAAAA
>OMLP01011532.1:12651-30425 GCA_900302685.1 Spondyliosoma cantharus | reverse complement strand
TGTTTACAAATGATTACATTTAGGGACAAAACCACCCAAGTCAGTTCTTATAACCCCTTGTAAAAATGGTTGACAAGGAACTCTTTCAAAACTAGAATGACACTCAGTAGAGCGCATACCTCAATAATCGATGCCGGCCACCTAAATGCATCAGATTCTTTTTTTCAAGATCTATGCATTATTCCCTCAAGAAATTAATGACATTATTTTCAGAAAAATTCATGGATCTGTCCCTTTCATCCAAATTTGCACCAAAAGTTAATGGGATCTATTCTGGAATGAGACCAATCTGCCATCCAGGTTTCATGTAAATATGTTCAGTGGTTTTGGTGTAATTCTGCTGACAAACCAACCTACCAGCCAACCAACATATGTAAAAACATAACCTTCTTTGCAGATATAACTCAAATCTTCCCATCAGGTGAAATTTTACAGTTCAACTGAAGACAACACTCAATTAAGATTTTGAACTAGCAAGTAATAGCATTTTCTGTCTTTAACACATAAAGGTGAACATGTCAGGAAAAGCTAATGTGACAATAATTTCATCTGTTTTAATTATGACCAGAAATTGCAGAATGACAATTAGAAGTCTAAAGTAACTCTAAAGGATAAGTTTTTTTTTATCCATCATATCCATCCTGGCAGTAAGATGTATAACTAAAAGCAGCAGTTATATACCAATCACATCACAATGTTCTTTGGGCTCTGACTCAGCTGTTTTCAAACATGCCAAATTTCAAATGTTTTGCTGGCTTGCACAAAAATGAGCATCTGATCTCCAGGTTAAATATTTCCCAAGATTAAGTAGTTAAACTAAGCAAAGCCTGCCCTCACCTGCACTTCTCCCTGACACCTCTTTCCCAAACAACACACTATTCTGCTTTTCTGTCTAAGGTGAGCCATTTATGCAATGGTAATTTGAGGGCTCTACTTAAAAAGCAGGCATGTCAGGCACACAGTGACCTGTAAGCACACTGCAAGCACACTGCAAGCCTATTTTCTGCAAGTGTCTGTCTGCCGCACTTCTAATGAGAGGGTGTAATTCCAATAAAAAGCAAATCAGCCGTCTCCACTGGAGGTTGAGGATCACAGGGGGCACCACTTCTTTCACAACACCTGGGAAGAATAATCTGCTTATGGACTCTTTGGAAAGTTACAGTACATTCATCATAATCTGTGTGTAATATGGTGCTGAGATATGAGGCGCTGTGTATCTTAAGACTTAGAGATGCGCTTCATTCCAAACATCTGTAGAAAGCACTCAGATATGCAGAGTGACACTTCATAGTGCACCGCTAAAGCAGTCAACTGAGGACATAATTACATTTTTCCCAGCTGGTGAAAGTTACATTTGATTAACTACGGCAATAAGTGATGTAGCATCTCATTTCATGCACAGGTACTTGCTTTTTGCATTTGAGGTCGAGAAGGGCATTGATGAGAATGTGTACATCTACACATTTCAGTCAGATTTGCAAATATTTTCTATGTACTTACTTTTATTTTAGCACTAATTTCCTTTTAAGAACAGTATAGATTCTCAAATTAGTCAGCAACATACAAAGTAATGTCCATGCTGCAGTGGTCAGTAAATGTAAAGTCTAACTTCTATTTAGAAATATTAAACCCCAGTGATCCATTTTAATAAAACTGAGTTGAGGCAAACACTCAGGCTTTAGAAGGTACATTCAGTAGAGACAGCCTGCTATAATAATACAGTATATAAGCAGCAGAGAGCTGTAGGACTGTGCAGAGGGCTTCAATATGCTTTAGAGTGGCTTCATCATCAGTCCACCCTGCGTCATTTCATGAAATATTTAGGACATGATGCATGCTAACAGTGGTGCAGGCACAAGTACATACTTCAGTCACATTAGGGAGCTTAGGTAGGAGTTGCATTTGGGGAGAAAAGATGGTGTTGTACATTACAAGGTTGTGTGGTCTGATGCGTTTTTGCTGTTAGTTAAAGTTCAAATAAACCCTCTTTCAACTTAGAGGGAAGCTGATTAATATGTTTGAAAGACAATATTAGATAACAGAATGCATAAAATACCATTGGAAAAATGTAAGAAAGGAATAACAACAAACATGCCTCAGTGATGATATTTCTATCATGTCCATGATTGGCTCAACACTATCTCTGTGTGCAAAATAGATTCAGTATCAGCTGAGTTGTTGTATCAACACTGATGTTATGTTGATCCAAGTTAATTTGCAAGCTGTGTAAAGACGGCTATTATGAAATCTGTTAAAATTTGTTTTGTACACACAATAAAATGAGCTCGGAGGAAGGAAACCTGAATGAAACAAAACATAAGTGTGAAAATAGACCTCTGCTCAAAGAGAAGCACCTAAGACACTGAGAAAAAAGCCATGTGAGATTTTGGTTTTGGTTTTAGCTCTGCTGGTAACCTTATGCTTTGTTGGATCACAGACATGTGATGGAGTTTGAGAGTATGGCAACAACCGGCAATGACGAATTGGATGTTTTACTCTCACTATAAGTCATTTCATCATGTCTGATGCTCTGTGAGACAACCCTAACCCTAACCCATAAACTTGAGTTATTGGATATTTGATGTAAATTATTTCTGTAAAGAGACAACAATTTTTAAGCAAGCATTTAACCAATCCTTTCTGTCCATGTGAGTTCATACTAGTTTGCCTGAATCACATATAAAATCCTCTGCCCTAGAAACCACAGGGACTAAACAGATCAGACAAATATGATTCTGATGCATCACAACAATGACCGATGAGATATTATTAGAGATATTATTATCCAACATTTACTGTAACTATTACAAGCTCCTGTTACTACATGACAAGGACAGAAGGACAGGAGTGAAAATAGCTCCACGTAGTACATGACTGTCATTCTAGAGGGAAAAGGATTTAGAAACTGTTCTAGTACCTCACTCATTCATGAGGTGAAACTGAAATAAATTGAGCTAAAAAATCAATTACCACACAACAGCTACTCAAAAAGACTATTCATTGTATATTTATGTATACATGTTGCTGTGCAAACTTGTGAAATTGCACAACATCTTAACAGCCTCCATACACAGTTACCTTTTGTCGCATACAAACCAGCAGCAGTCCTAAATTTACTGAGGCCAGACACTAAGTTGAATTATGCAGTGTGTGCAAACTTTAGTCCCATGCCAGGCCTAATAATACGTTGACCAGAGCATGCAGGGCACTGGCGATACAGCAGCCGTTGAGGCCTCCGTTTCTGTGCCTCACCCAGAAATCCTCTCAGGTCACTCCTCTCTGCAGGCCTCTAAACTTAGCTCAGCCTAGAAAGAGACCAGATCAGAGGATGTCGGCCTGCCGCTGGGTCGCGTGGCAATCCCTCAAAGGGTGCAAAGATATGTGACAACTGCTCACATACTCAGGCAACACCATGAACAGCATAGAACCACAACAACAGTTAAATCCCCATAGGTATGAGCAGTAGCTAAGACCTCCCGACGACAGGAAACAAGCAGAAAATACTCAAGGACTGATAAGGGGTAAAGTATTAGATAATCAAACACAGCTCAACCATTACACAGTTACCAAGGCACAGGAATTTTTAAGGCTGAATTTCAGATTAGTCAGTGAGGGTCACAATCTAATGCTCCACAAATGCACTTAACGGTCAAGGTCAGAAGCTGCAGAACAGAATACTCCGTAGTAAATCTATTCTTTTCTAAAAAACATAACTATGTCTTTGGCACAGTATCTCAATATCAATAAAATAAACTTCAGGGGCACAGGGCATCTCTTATACAGAGTCCTCAGCAGCTGCCCAAGTCTGATTCCAGCCTGTGGTGCTTTGCTGCATGTCATCGCTTCTCTCTCTTCCCCTTTCATGTTTGATTCGACAAGCTGAACTGTCCAAAATCAAGGCGAAAAAAAGGCAACAAATAACCCTTAAAACAGAATGACTTCTTTGTCATGGTTTTGAATCAGCTCAAGAACTATGGGGCTCTCTTGGTCAACAAACAATTTCTCCAACTAGAATGGCACTCAGTAATGGGCATACCTCCGCTCCAATCAAGCCTAATCACTGTTGGTATCACTTACTGAATCCCCATTATCTCAGCTACACTTTGGTGGTTGCTGCTGGTTCCTATTCCCATTTGTTACCTCATAGTGACTGAAGAAAGACTATACTCTATAAGAACACAATTTAAACATGCTAGGTCGGCATTATTATTGGGATCTGCACCAAACTGTACTCACTCATAGATTTCAGGTAACTAAATAAGCCAGATATTTTGCATCAAGATCTGAGCATTATTCCTTAAGAGATTAATGAAGTGTCAAAAAACAATTTATCTCGCAACATTAAAGAAAGTGAGAATAAATTTCTGGATGCACACCAGAAGTTAATGGGGTCTACCCTGGGCTAAGAACCATCCTCAATCTGAGTTTCATCGAAATCCATTCATTGGTTTTTGTGGCATGGGTGAAAACATAACCTCCTCCTTAAAATGATTTTAGAATGGCATTTTGTTCTGATGACAAACACCAGAAGCTCAATGTCAAATGTCTGTCCTTGTGAGAAAAGTCAAACCATGTGTGGAGTGGAGAGTCAACACCTCCTTCATAACACCACCACCTTAATCGTATCATTTTTGTTTTCCCCATGAGGAAAGGTAGTATACAAGCTCCCTCACAGCTTTCAAGTTAGCTTGGATACAGTACTAGAGATGTGATGGCTGTGATGAATAGGCTTACACATGCTCACTGACTGGTGCTTGACATTGACCCTGCCTTTCTAATTAATAAAGAAACACGCAACCAGCTACAGGCAATTTTATTGGCTGATGTGTGCTGAGCAGAATTGATGCCTCTGCAGCGAGTGGGCAGACTTTCTGGCATGTGACGGGTAGACATGGGCACTGCATAAACAATGTGTTAGAATATCAATGGTGTTCACCCAGTGACCATGTTTAATTGTACCCTGTGACAGGATCAATTAGTCTGCAGCAACAAAAAGAATAGCCACACAAACGTGCCTGTCTGTAAGGACTGCACTGTAGGTCAATGCACTTTCTCTATTTTGTTTTATCACAGAGACAGAGGAGAACAAGGATTTGGGTAAGAAAATAAATGCTCAGTGGCAGTTGATTGTATGTGTAGCGTGTTTTCAGCAATGCATTTGTGTCAGTTAAGCAACATGAAGATTTACAGTCTAATCTTTCCTGATGAGTGTTTGTAGGGCAAGAAAGTAAGCAGGGAAAGTTTATTCTTACAGGAAATACAGTGTATTGTGCATATTGTGCAAGACAACAGAGAGACAGCCTCCAACTGAGCTCTTTATGATCACAATGCATACATGATTTCTCAAGTCTTTGTTTTAGAATATCTATCTGCTGAACACTGCATGATTTCGCCAAGGGCATCAACACTGCCATGACTACCAGCACTGTGTATACTCAGACCTAAGACAGTCAAGGAGCCTTAGATTATGTCTTCAGACAGTGAACATGAATCATGCAATTAATTATAGTGACTTAGTCACTAGAACTAAGACATAACCTACTTAAACAAAAACAATGTCCGATCTGTTCAGCGACGCTAAAACAAAGTTATATTCACTTCACTCATGAGTGATGGCATATGACAGACTACGTCCTTTGCGTTTATACAGAGATGGAGCTGCAAAAAGCATTGCATGGTTTGCGTCTGACCTCTCACTGTTTTTTAAAATAGATGCACTCACACACAGACACACATGTATGCCAAATGGGGTTGTTCTTAGTCCTGGAACAGAGTTGAGAGGTTACAGAGAGGAAGCAACCATATCAACGTCCTTTAGCGTTACATTAACATTAAAAACCTTTACACTAAGGATGCAGTGGCCATACAGCCCCACCTCCACCAGGAGTAAATCAACTTACATATGCTGTTGTTTTCAATACAAAGTACACATGTCTTGTTAAATTTCTCTTCTAATAAAAATGTAAAATATACATATTTTCCCACATTGTATCCAACATGGTATTGAATATGAATATTTTTCAAGATATTGTATCAAAGTTAGAACTCCAGTGTCGTGAAATGCTTGTGCCTCAAATACTTGAAGCTTCATGCTTCCTGCAGACACAATTAAGTCACTGTAATATTGACAGATGTCCGTGTCTGTTGTATTGAACTTAAAATTGACCTTACTCCTGTAACAGTTTTTTCATCTGCAGACTGGACACCACAGCCACAATTATTTAGGTTGTCGCAAGAGACAAGATTAGCTGAAAATGACAGATAATGATATTGTAAATTCAAAGTTTGTAATTCTACCTCATATACAGTATCTCACAAAAGTGAGTACACCCCTCACATTTCTGCAAATATTTTATTATATCTTTTCATGGGACAACACTGAAGAAATTATACTTTGATACAATGTAAAGCAGTGAGTGTACAGCTTGTATAACAGTGTAAATTTGCTGTCCCCTCAAAATAACTCAACACACAGCCATTAAGTTAGAGTTAATTTAATCAATAAATTAGAGTAAGTGTTATACAAGCTGTACACTGACTACTTTACATTGTAGCAAAGTGTCATTTCTTCAGTGTTGTCCCATGAAAAGATATAATAAAATATTTACAAAAATGTGAGGGATGTACTCACTTTTGTGAGATACTGTAGATATAATTTATATCTCAATTTTGTTTTGATATTTTCATCAACTCATCAACCCAGCAATCATTTTAATAAATAAATATTAATTTGGTTTATACAATGTCAATTATCAGCCCTATTTCTTGAAGACTAAGTTGACAACCTCAAATTGCTTGTTTTTTCTGAGCAAAAGTAAAAAAAGATGACACTTACAAGTGAGAGCTGGAAGCATTCATTATTTAAGTTTGAAAACTAACTGAAGAAACTATTTACTAATAAGATCAAAAAAGTAGCCAGTTATGTTTTTGTAGTTTTATAATTTCAGCTCAAATCCACACAGTAAATAAATGTCATCACATTTAAGTCATGTCAGGCCTGCTCAAGATCTTGGGCACAAGAATGCAAAAATACAGCTAAGCTAGAAATAGCCTGGTGCTTTGGAGTTTGAAAAAGCCTCATCAGATGAAAGCTACAGTACCTGACACAGTGACAGTGGAAGCTCTGAGCTGGTGCATGCTGTGATCTCGCCTGGTCAGTCTAGTTTCTGACCATCTGTCGCTGAAGGCCCTTGTGATATTAGCACCTCTTGTGTATAGTACCTCTGGTGTTTACAAAAATCACTCCATGATACATCCTTTGAAAAGATATATTTTGACAACAGAGGACTCAACCTACAAGGATTACTTCTGACGACTGTCAGGAGGAGCCTGCGGAGACGATTTCAGAGGGCGCCTTTTATAATTTTAGCAACACACACTCACGCACCCCTACAGGTCCAATGTTGCTGCTGCAGTATAGCACAATTACACATCTATATATGCACACTTTTGCCGATTTCTCCTTTCTCAAGGTCAAAGTATTTCTATTACCTTAATCATATTCCACACCACAGAGCGTTTTTTTTTTTTTTTTATCCAAAGTCATGTCTCAAGTCTTTGAAGGGCTAGTCCTATTGATGTCTCTTGTCTTTGACATGAGGCACACAAGTTTTTCCAGTCCATCAATGCTAGCGTGGAAATTACAACAGCACAATTGCCAAAATCCCATCAAATACTTATTTGGAATCTGGGCACTTGATGTCCATTTCATGTCCAGTTGGAAGCAATGAATTAAAGCATCTGATTCTGTCAATAGTTCAATGAAAGCACTAAATGAGTGTGTCTTAAAGCTGCCCAATTATTATTGCTTTAGTGTTTCAGTAAAAAAATTATTTATCACAAATGTTAATATCATGAATCACATTCTTTTCATCAAGTTGCTTACATTATTATATGTTTGCCTTTCTTTTTACTGCTTTGTTTTCCTTGTTTTAAGCTCCATTTCTATGTATTCCTGCCAATTACTTCTGAAACTCTAACACTGAAAGCATCGGAAAACCACAGTAATATTCATGCATGTCAACACATTCTTGGCCAATAAAGCTTAACTTATAATGATTAGTCAGTGTAATCGATGAGGAATGAGACTTGAAACTGCCTTACAATAACATGCTTGTTGACTAAACCCATTATACTATCTAATTTCTCTCATCTCAAATGAGTGTGTCTTTCCATTTTATTCTGGTGCCAGCAGCTGCAATTGAAAATTTGCATTAGGGTGAGGAGACATTGTGCGCATCCTGGTTATGTTATTAATTATTCATGTACATTTGGCACAAATGACACACAATATTGAATTTGTCAATATTTGTGGGTCACCATATCTCCCCAGCTCTTTTTCTTAGAGCTCAAGTCGAGTCTGCAATCATTCAAGTATCAAGTAAGTCAAGGCATACAGCATCTGAGTCAAAGATGACTCACAAGTCCTCACTTTTGAGCCTCGAGTTTAACTTGAGTCCAGTGTCGTCTCAAATTTACAGCTCACAGTCAGTGAATTTTTTTTTTTCGTGTCTCAGGTACAACTTGACAAGTGATGTAAGAAGAGTAAAGTTACTTGCAACGCTTTGATAAAACCACAATAATCACTGAGGTGGCAGTCAAACTCCTCTGATGCTTTACATTAAGTGTACAACAAAGGCCATGCATGAATCCAGCTGCATGATCTGATATGGGTGAAGATGACAATTCTGTTTCCTTCAAAAGAAACGCTGTGACAGCACACTGAAACTGCACTCTGGATGTGGGCTTTTCTCTTTTAGTCCTGAACTATAGAACAGGTGTCCAAACATCTTTCTTCCTGTGTGAAATAATGAAACAATAACAACCTACTGATAAAAATCAAAGTAGCTGCATCAGTAAGCTCTCCAACCATGGATGTACAAATATACAACATTGACAGACCAGCAAAGAAGAATGTAACTCCAAAGCTAAAAAAAGTCTATGAAATGATCAACTTTAGCACACAGCTCAACAGATACAAATGTTGTCTATGGAATATTATCATTTATCACAAAATTATATCATCCTCAGGGTAAACTACAAGTACAATGACATTAGACGAAAAGTCTCAAGAAATCCCCCAAAGATATTTTTATGTGGATGTAAGAGACCAACATACATCTGGATATTATTCCTTTCCAACCAACACAACGATGAATGTTAAACCCCTTTGAATGATGCGCGTCATCACCAACTTAATCGATTAATCAACTAGTTTTCAATTGTTGAGCCAATGAAAACATAATTTTGATAAACGATTAATCAGTTTGCATAATTTTCAAAGAGAAAAAAGGGTCAAAATTCTCTCTTAAATGTAAATAATTTCTGGTGTCTTTACTGAATATCTTTAGGTTGTGGACATTTGACAACATCATCTTGGGCTTAAGTAAAAAAAAGTCTAAATTTTTCAACCAATATCTATAATGGAAATTATTCTTAGCTCAAGCCCTACTGGCATCAAGCGGCCTTTGCTTGAATGTAATTATTCAATACAACTCTTAACCTGAATGATCAAGTAGTGTACGTAAAAACCTAAAATGTTATCTGCTATTAAAAAACAAAGCATTAATTTCAGTCTGTGCAAATTGATGACTAACCTTTAATGTGTACAGAACTACAGTTGCAGACTCAATACTTTGTAAACAGGGATAAAATGGGATTAAGTTGCGACAGCAGTCTCACATAAATGGGTCAAATGTAGGTGGATGACACGTTCAGTAGACCTGCGTCAAAATTCAAATATCAAAGAGCTGAACACCGTGTGTGTTGCTGTGTAACATGTATTCAATCTAATGGCCCCTTTGTTCTCGTCTCCCGAGGCTACTGCAGAAAGTTAAAAGACAGAGCGGATATATCACAGGTAAGGCTAAAATAACCAAAATGGCACATTTGAATTATAATTTTATGACAGTTTTTCCCCCATGACAAATGACCACAGTTAGCTGGAAGAAGACTGTGGATGAAAGACAATGGGTATAGAAAGAAAACGGGGATTTTGCTGAGGATCCACTCATGACAAAAGCTGAAACTGATATATTCTGAAGTAACTGAATACCTTATCAAAGCCAAGAATTAGGCCTGCAGCACAACATCACACATAGCACAGAGGCCTATTGACTATCAGCAGCCCGAAGGGCCCTTGTGATGGAGTTTCTGTCAGAATCGCTGTACAAAGTACAACTGAGTACAAGACACTGGGAAATATTTGCCTTTTATCTCCAGTTGTGGATTTTGGATACAGCAGATATCCACTAACAGGGCTGTATTCAGATCAAACAAAATAGTTTCTGTTTGACCAGACTTCAGGCACACATTTAAACTGGCCAAGGTAAAGGGAGTGGAAAAGACATATCCTGACACAGGATAAATACTTAGCTTGTACAAATGTCTAAAGCCAGAGTATCTGAACCACATCTTTTATGCTCCAAGACCTGCCTGTCTTTTTGTGTTTTGTGTTATGTCACACAAACGGCCACTGACTTCTAGATCCAAATGAGAACAGTCTTTAATTAAAATGTACCGTGCAACTGTTCCCCCATTTTAATTATCTTGTAATGTGGCCCAGATAGGCAACTGCACTGTCAGCCAGTTTTACAATTTCCTCACCATGATACGAATTTATCTACAGATGTATTGTAAAAGGGTATAGAGGAGTATTTGTTACTACTGATCACAGCTCTCAAACTCACAATACTTACAGTATACCTGCCTGTTGCTGTCTTTATTTTTTCCATAATGTAAACCTGCATGACATTTCAGAACTAGAGACTATCTTGCAACCAACAGCCGTGACGCACGTTAACACTTTCACGTTCTGAACAATAACTACTCAGTTGGTAGTCATTAGAAAATTATTACATGAGTACTTAAAACTCATGAGCTGGACCACACTCATACTTTGCCTTCACTTTGATCCCAACCACACACCTGTAAAGTTTTCATGACTGTATCTTGCACAGTTGTGAAGCTGACGTAATCTGTGCACAGACAGACACTCATATAAACACCTGGCAAAGAAATCAAAACTGCATCTGTGCTAGCTCCTGCTACAAATGGTGTTTCCAGGACCACATTTTGCCATGATAATAATAATGGACTGGATTTGTATGGCACTTTTCTAGGTACTCAAAGTAGCTAACAGGGTTCCAGGTTCCGTCATTCATTCACACACAGTCATACACATTCACACAAGGCAAAGTGGGTGAAGTGTCATGCCCAAGGACACAACGACCATGACACAAGTGGCAAGGGCGGGGATCGAACCGCCGACCTTCTGACCATTGACCATGGTCGCCCTGATGATGATGATGATATCTATTCAGTTGTCTCATAAGAAAGCACACCAGCAAGCACACCATTAAAATAAATTAACTTTTATTGTAATTTCTATATATAGATGAATTTTCATTCATTGTAAAAATATAAAAGATTTGTTTAATGCTTCAAGACACACTCTTGATTTTAAGCCTGCAGAAGCTCTATGATTTATTATTTAGTCTTTCCAGGTCATGGTCTGACTAACAAACAGCAGGAACAGACCAGTGTGATCCAGTTTGGAGTTATCCATATATCTTTTCTATACTATCTCAGAACATACACTAAATCAACTACTTGTGGCCACCCTCGGAGCACAGATTAGTGAGTGCATATAAGTGATACCATCACATTATGCATCAGAGTGTTAAAACACACACATGCACACACAGACACACACAGACACACACAGCCTTATATCAAAGAGCCCTTCTTGAGGCTTTGCATAGCAAACAGGTGCTAGATTAAATAAGAAGGGTAGAGACAAAAGCTCTGTGTCTGTTACTTGGCTTGTTACCACAAAACTCAAGTCAAAGCCTGAAACGATAAAACTAAGTTTTGTCTTTAAAAGCAAGGAGTTAAAAGACAAATGTGAAGGCCAAAATAAGAACAAATTAATCAGATCTATTGTCTACTCCTGAGGCCATGAAACCGAGTAGATTTCCAACACTCGATTTATGTATCCATCCATAAATCAATACTGAGATCAATCATAAACACACAAAGAGAACCGAGTATGCTTTAAAACTATGATTGTGACATAGCAACTGATTCATTAACCAACACAACACTATATACACTGTATACATTTTAATCTCATTCTGTCTTGTTTTATTCAGCATTTTTACCACTGTCAAGAAATCTCATAAAAAGACCAAAACCAACATGATTTAGTGCATCTCTTAATACTTTCAATCATTGTAATCTGGTCTGTGACACTCAGCTGCAAGCAAATTTAAGCCAACTGAAGATGTAAATAATTTGATATAGGCAGAATTGTGTATAAGCAGTGGTAAATACTCATTTGATTAATATACATTTAGAGTACTAGTGAGTAGGACTGCAACTAACAATTATTTGCTGAATAATGTCTATCAGCATTTCCCAAAGTCCAAGATGATATCCTCATTTTTTTTTGCCTACAACCCAAAGACATTCAGTGCAGTGTACAGTGTACAATTAATTGATTAACTGCTACAGTTTTAAATGAGTATTAACAGTAGGACAGTGTATTAGCCCACCCAGGCAATTTGTATAGGAAGATGTCATACAGTGCAACGTTGTGGCTTCACAGGTAATACTTTTTTTTTTTTTGTGTAATCTTGGCGAAAAAAATACATTATCCCTAAATTAAAATTAAAATTAAAATAGTGACAAACATTGATCATAATCTTCCCACAGCCCAAGGAGAAGAAGCTTGATCTACAGACAATGATCAAACACAAGGTTATACTACAAGTTACAAACATAATCCAGTTTCGCTGCTAAATGTGGATAACTAACTCTGGAACTTCGTAACAGGTGGGTTCACTTGCCCTGTTACCCCCACGTGTTAGAAGAAAGTCCCTTAGACAGTGATCGTAAATATTGCATTAAGCTTGGAGGCACTGGCTGTTCTGAGAACAAAAGGAGTAAATCAACAACAAAGTCATGGCCAGGACAGGTCTGCACCTGTACAGCTGGGTGCTGAAAGCCATGACATCATGCAGAGTAACACAATCCCCAGACAGCCATGTTGTGAGCAATATCAGCCTAAAGGGGCACAGTCCAAACCTGCAACAGTGAATTAAATCATCCTATTTTCCTACCAAAACAGACCTGTACTTTTTTTTTGTTTTTCAACTTTTTCTTCTTAACAATAATACATTTTTAAATAGTAGCACAAAATGTTGTCTGTTTATTTGTGTCCAGTGCTTCTCTGTCAAGGTTACAGTTAGTCTTTCATGCAGAGCTGCACCTCAAGAGCAGCCTGACCAATGAATAGTCTACTTCTATCCTGCCTCATCTGTTCAACGTCTCCCTAAACACATCAATCATGAAGCATACAGAGGTTATCTATGACTGTCTGGATTTGTAGATGCAGCTAGAGAAAATCTAAATTCTTCACCCTTGGTTTCTGGATAAAACGATTAAGACGTTTCAAGGTTGAAGCCAAGACATGATTTTACCCTGTAAGAGTATAAAATTACCTAGAATGTGATCGCATACATACATACATACATACATACTGCATTGTACTTGTACTAAAACATTATGAATAAAGAAGAGCAAAATCATTCTCTCAAATGTACTCCAATGTACTCCAAACTCATACAGTTTGACATTAATGTCACCTTCAGGGGGTGGACACAATAAAAGCAACAGCTGTACAGTCTAATAATCCAAGATAATATATCCTAGGTAAATACAAAAATGATGTCAATCTTTAATCAACTAAGGCCATAGTTTACGTTAATTGGGACTGCATTATATAAGTAAGTTGTGCCTAATATGTTGTCCCTATTGGGATGAGACTATGGGTAAAATTAGTACCGAGTCGAATTAATGCCTCTCTGAAGTAAGTAAAAAATCAGGCTTCACAAGGATAGTATTCACTGCAGAGCTCTCGCACTTGATTGTTTTACATTGTACAGAGGTTGCTTTTATTGTATCCACCTCTGCAAGATACAGTCTTATAGCATCTTATACTGCACCCACATCTCAAAGTAGACTGCAGTGAATTATTCCTTATGATGATGGATTGGGTTCCCCCTAGTGGCCTCTTGAACACACCTTCATCAACATCCTGGATGTTTTTTTTTCTCAGAATAGACCAAATCCTGCTGTAATCTGCAGCACAGCAAGGTTTGATAAAATATTCCCCATCAATGTGTCCAGCAATGTTGGATATAGCAGGAGAACAGTGTCATGGCACTCTAGGATGATATTAACCAAACTCTCTATGAAGTCTTGCAGTAGATAAAGGGATGCGACATAAAGATCTGAGATAAAACAGCCAAATGTTTCCCCTCCACTGATAAAGTTGTTGAATTTCCATTCCTTTAACACACAACATGTAAATTCTACTGCTGGGTCTTTCTAACAAAACATAACAAAATACCTTTGCTGCGTGATCTGTGGGGATGGCCGGGCGGAGCATGGGGGCATGGCTGGTGCTGAGCTGCTCTGAGCTGGCCATTTCTGGAAGAGAGAGTCAGATGCAGAGCCAGACCTTCTGGAGGAATAATAAAAATAAATCGGATTCATTACTGATTTATAGTTGTTTACTGACGGAAGGAGAGCTCAGGGACTACTTTTAAAATTTGGGGGTTAAAAGGCAGATTTATCTTCACTCCTTTTAATTAACATGACTGCAGCAGTGATTCGCGGAGGTGACTTCCATTGTTTACATACTGTAATGTTGACTCCTGACTGGAGCTAAAGGAGAAGTGTACTTTACTTCATGAATGTATTTGCAGAGAGGAGAGGCAAGAGGAAGTGAGAGAACCAAAGTCTCTGATTAGTGCTGAGTATAGTGACTATTCTCAATTCAAACACAAAGACACCAGTGTTTCCCACACATAGGCCGTACTTGGGTAGGCTGCCCAGGTATATTAATGTCATTTCAGCATCTCAAACTTTTCCATGGCCTCCCTTTCCATTTTGCTCTCACTGTTTTCATCCCATCTACTGTCAATCACACACAGACGCTCTCTCCAATTTAATGTAGGTTATTTTATGGTTCGATTACAAGAAGATGAAGTTAAGTTTAAGCCCAAATGCAACATTGTGTATGACTATGACTAGGTGATAACAAAACAAGGCTGTTACAATTTTATGCTATCATCTGAACCCCATTACTTTTATCACGTGACACGTCGCATAAATCTTAAAACAATTTGACTCATCTTTCCAGTCACGTGTCCAGTAAAAAAAACTAAATATAGCCCAACTTCTTCAATAAGAGGACTTGCTGGTTGTCTGTTTCATGTCACAGTAAATTGAATAGAGGCTTTTAACCCTCTGGACCAATGGTTACAAAAAACAGGCACACTGAATTACACAACTTTGTTACAAGAATGTGCAGACTAAATGGTTTCTGAAAAAAATTTATATATATATTCATTGATTTTAAATGTCACTTTTCAGTTCCAGCTCATTGTATAAATTCTCAACTGTTGTGTAATTTAAAGGTCTATTAAGCTGTTAATCTTAATTACACACCAGATCTGATATATTAGTTTGTAGTAATAAGACCAACTAACTGCACCACTTACCATCATTTAATTATCCTATTAAGATAAAAGTAAGGAGGAGGGCATACAGCTGAACACATTGTGTGTGTGTCTCTCTCTCTGCGCGCATGCGAGCGCGCACACACACACACATACACAAATTCATGGGTTCAGTTTAAAGCTATGAAATCCTGAAACCAATGCTGTATTTCAGAGTAGAGCAGTACTGCCATATTACTTATTCCTCCACAGAAAGATTATTTGGGGCAATCTAAGTATTTAGCTTTTTTTTTCATCGAGCAAAACAAGACATTTGAAGTGGGGATGTACAATACGGATAGGCTCGATTTACCATCATCAAGCATTATCTTTCAAAATACTTGGCACTTACTCAGTAAGTCAAAAAAAACAGCAAAATATGCAAACTAATACTGTTTCATTTAGGGAACAGCAAAGGGAGGTCACTTCACTGAAAAAATACTGGTAGATCAATTCAAGTTAACATAACAGCTATAAATAATCCGTTAAATGGGAATTATATTGGGGAATGAATGGAGAGTATGTCCTAAATTTAATTTATACTTTTGTTGCTAATGTCTCTTAAAAACCTGGTTCAAATTTAGCTAGGCGGCAATAAAAAAAACACACTGTACTTGGCTTATAAAAGTTGTAAGTGGGAGATAAATATTACAACACTTAGAAGTACTTGTATAAAATATAAAACATTGAAGCATTAGCACTCTTCATTGGCATAACTTAATTTGACGTACCTGCGTATGAGGATAAACTAGCTTAATCAACCATTAAACTGACAGGATAGCAGTCAAAGCTAACACGAAGCACCTCTTTCTAAATCCAGGACAAAGAGTAAAAAGCCTTCGAGGTAGTTTGATACTCACTGCGGTTGTGAAGACATTTTCTCGTAGTCTGTTCTGTCCTACTGGAACAGAGAATATTTTAAGACAAAAGTTTCCAAAGTTTCTTTGACCAAACAAAGATGGCAGCCGGAAGTGACTTTTGTCGTTAGTGAGAACCATAGAACGCTTTAGCCACATCCGGTGAACTGCCGACATTATTTCATTTATTTATTCTATTTTAAATTAGCTATATTATTATTAATTATAATAATAACAATAGTATCATCGTTATTATTACTGTTATTATTATTATCATTATATTTTTTGTATCATTATTGTCTGTCTATCTATCTATTCATGGAGGACAAATAGAATACATTACATTATTTAGTTATGTTTATACTTAATCTCATCCTGGGTAAAGAGGGAGTACTTTTTATTGCTGTTATATCTCCACCCTAATGATTTACATCTTAAACACAGAGTGAGTCAAGTGCAGTAAGTTTAAAACTGAGCACTAGTGCCATCTACTGGAAGACTCTTGAAAACACATGTTCTCACAGGCACCTAATGTGCACAGTGGCTGAAAACTGAGTTCAAGCATCTGTCTGCTGCCTTCACAGCAGTCATCATGAAAGAGGAGAACGCTGTTTGTTACATCCATTTTATAAATGCTCCAGTTCAGTCATTTATATTTTTAGACGTACAAACATGTTCAGTATTTTCGGGGCTATGATAATATATCATCGGAAAATCAGGGTTTTGTTTGTGCTTCCCTTTGCGAATGCTGCAAACAGATGTTTATCATGCCTAGTTTGCAGTAACATCCACTGAAAAATGAATATCTTCGTTGATTAAATGAATCCAGTAGAAAATGCTGTCTCATCTGTTAAGTAGAGGTGATATAACAATAAGGCTTTTGGTTGAAAATGATACTAATCATTGCTTGATAAGGGTATTTCTTCATCCTCCTTTGATACACAGCCTGAGCACGAGACAGGGAGGGTAGAATTACTAATTTAAAAAAAAAAAAAAGGAGAATGAGCAGAGATGGTGCTGAATTCCAACAAGCTTCTAAAGCAAGCAAGATGTACAAGATTCAAGATGTACAGGATTCAAGATGTACAGTATAAGCATCCTTATCCATGGAAAATCAAACCATACAGTGTATTAACGCAAAATAATCTTACAGCTCCCATACAACACATAATCATTTTAGAGTCTGTGTTTTATCTTGAGGGGGAAGCATGTCTCCAGCCCTTCAAAGAACTAATCTCCCACCTCCCTCCATCATTACTTTACAGGGAATGACAACACCAACTAAAAAAAAATGGCTAAAGATGCACAAGACCACCTTTGGAAACAAGAATGATGCACACCGTGTCTTGCT
>OMLP01011532.1:0-12199 GCA_900302685.1 Spondyliosoma cantharus | reverse complement strand
AGTGGTTTACAGCTTTGCCTTGGACAACAGGATGTGCTCAAGCATTCGACCTCAAATCACTCAGAGTGTCAAAATCAGTCTCTCTCTCTCTCTCTCTCTCTCTCTCTCTCTCTCTCTCTCTCTCTCTTTGTGTGAATCCTCAGGGAACAGCACCTCTCTGAGGAAGCACCAGCTAAGCAGAGTAGCACTGGAGGGCATCCACAACATAAGACACACGGTCAGTGCTAAATGACCAATGAGAAGTAAATCAAAGCAAAGCAGGGGCTGGTAATTCAGTTTCTGTGCTCAAGAGGTTTTATGAAATGAAAAAACAAGATCAGGACTGCGCTCATACAGGGCAGGCATAAACAGTTTCTTTTTCAGCCGAATCCAGTGCAAGCTGCATTTAATGTGCCGCAAGATTTCCAGATATTTTAGTTGAATTAAATGTTAACATCCCTTTGTATAATACTTACCAAATTTACTGAGATGAAAAAAGGAAATTTGTGTTTCTGTATGCTGTGTCTTTCTGACTCATAGTACTCACTGTTCCTCATAAATTAATAGATTCATTAGCTTAACTCTTTTGTTGATGATTTGACACAACACTTTTTTTTTTTAATTAGTAATTCTACCCTCCCTTATTTGTAGCTGATGGGATCATGTACATGACTTTTCAAGGTGGACCCAAGGCCCTGCTGCATCTAACTTCTTTCCTCAGACAAGATGGAAAAATGTTGATTTAATTCCGATTTTAGAAAAAAGGTACCATACAAGTAATTGAAAAATCAATATAATCAAGATCTATTTCTTTGGTTTCGCACCAATGACTACAGGCTAAATAGTCTAGACAGTAACATGAAGCATTTAAAAATATCCAATCAATATATCTTATTTTGGATACTATGTGCAAACTAGAGCTGTGTGACTGTTCATAGACCAGCACAAACTAAAAAAAAAACATTTAATTTACAAATATAGACTAAAATGTATACACAAGTATAAGTTGATTAATATTAGTTAATTCTGAGTCAGGTCTATAGATGAAAGCTAATAGGTCTACAATGCAAGCGAGATTGATTGGTGGAAGTTTGCTGGAACTATGCCTGACAATTTAATCTCAGGTTTTAAAGTGCCTTTAATCTCCTTTATGAGAGATCTTGGCAGTGTTCAGCTGTATTAAACAGCTGGAATATGTTCAAGGTAGTCCTTTAGTTTGAAATAAAAGCTCAATAGTTCTGTTTGTACCCATAGTACCTTGTCATGCGCGCATTTACATCATCAGCACTCAGCCAATCATATCAGTGATGATCACTGCTTGTCTCTGTGCTCGTGCTGCTTTTCTCCCCAAAATAAGAACAAAGATATTCTCAGATCTACCGAGTAATCTTCGTACTGTATTTGAAGAAAAAACTAATTAGTTAATAAGAATTAAATTAACATTATCACTCTAGCTGGTTAACGTTGTTAGTGTGGGCTAGTTAAAGGTGCAACACGTAAGAGTCGGTCGCCTCTCAAATTCATACTGCCATACAAATAGGGGGCAGCATTTCACCAGAGTAACTGCTAACTGCTGCAAACTGTAGCTGCTGTCAGCTTGTTAGCTTAATTAGCAATGCAGCTAGCAGTCCAAACTGGGAACTCGGAGTGGCATTTTGAAAAAAGAACGCGCCAGGATAGTAGATATCTGCAACATAATAGATATATGTTTTTAGTCAAAACTCTTAATAGCTTCACATTCTGTTGTTAATTTGTTTTGTGATGTTTGATTTGTAATGTTTTAATCTAGAATTCGCACATACCGAACCTTTAAGAAACATTTGAAATATGGAGGCCAGCTTGCATAATTGTCATCTGTTCACGTTAACTGATTCTTTTCGTTGTTTTTTAACCTTAATAGCGTCATAGCAGTGGCATATTTGCTAAATCCTTTGGTGAGTCCCTACTGGCTTGTATGTAACCCTGAAGAGCACTATTTCCATTCCATGTTTGTGTATCCATCAAGCATGGCAGACACAATACGTTTTTTTTACTACGTGATAAAACATTTGCAAAGCCTTAATGTTTTAAAACATGAATTTACATAGGCTTTTTTACATTCTGCACCGATTTCATTTCTCATCACTCATACTTTGCTACAGCGCTGTAGCGCCATCAACTGTTACCGCCCACTGCAGTCTAAATGTGTATTGCATCATATTCACATTGTGCACAGGTACATCAGATATAAATAATACAGGAATCTGGTGATCAAAACAACACACTACACCACAACTAGTGATCATAAATCTTCAGAGATGTGCCCCCAGTCTGAAATTTAAAACTAACAAGCATAAGCATCAAACAACAAAAAAAAACACCAGGGTATATAAAGCTGTATATTTAACAGAATCAATATTTATGCATATTCTTATGGAAGTGTTTCCTTTTCAAATGTGATTTCAACATGAGTTTGCATACTTCTTGCCTTCTATGACCCTGTTATAACAAGATAACACGTTTTCTATAGATATCACACTGTGGTCATATGTGTAGATTTTTCTCTCCTTTTCATACATACACTTAGCCAGACTCCTGCAGTAAAATTGAGACAATGTAATGACAACTGTGAGGAGGGTTATTTTCTTTCCACCCTGAAAAGTCAACTTATTTTCAATTGTAATACTCAATCCCTTTGAAGGCAGTTTCTGCCAAAGGACGAGGCCTATGGACTAATGAAAGACCGTCCGTAAAGCTACCAACCTGTATTTTCAAATGTTTTCGTGGACAAAAACATAAGGCACTCTCACTGGATGGTGATGAATAGTAGGCGTTTTTTGAAGGGGAGTTTCAATCACAAAGAAAAATCAAAAAAGAAAAATCTGGTGCCACTTAAGCAAAATTATGCAATCGTCTATTTCATCGTAGTGCAGTCTGTAAAGGCCAGGATTAGTCTGTATCCTGATATTGTATACAGTAGGAGATACCTTAAGAAAAGTGTCCAGGATGCTTTCTGGACATGAGGAACAGTCATGATGTGAATAGATGTGATTAAAAGATGACTTTGTACCGGCAGCCAGTGATTAAAATTTGATTGATGTGATAATGATTTAATGACTATGACACAGTAATTTAGTGAAGAGTCAAAACCAAAATTCTCAATACACGGTGAAATGTGGCAAGATGGTAAATTGCTTGAAAAGAAAATAAGAGTGTGATGATGGTCCCTGCATAATCCTTCAGTACTTTTTGTACCCTGTATTTGGGAAAGCTGTAGGTCTATACAAAAATAATTTCAGAGGCCACTGTATGCTTAGAGTAAAAACTCAAAACAATTTAAGACATCGAAATCTTTCTTCCAATTTCATTGGCTTATAAATTGAGCCTACGGGGTTTGTTTTATTTGTTTTTTAAACCATGGTGACTACTTATATTCTGTATTTTAATTTATTCAGTTAGGAAGCATATAGGGAGAAAGAGTAGAGGTTACACTGCACAACACAGCTCTTATAGGATTCAATCATCTGCCTGCAAGGGGCTGTCATTCTCAACACTTCCCCATCTTACTCTCTCCTCTTCTGCTTGTAGTTCATCAGATTCATTTCTGTATTATGCATAATAAACTCTCCCACATTGCCAAATGAATTCTAGATATCTCAATCTGCAATGTGTTTATTCTAGACTAAATCAGAGAGCCACAACTCCACCAGACTGTTCAAAGAGATCTACAGTCGAGTTTCCATCTCCACTTGCTTCCACAGCTGCTCCATAGCTCTTCCCGCCGTCGTCTCTCTTTGGGCATCATTGACAGCCCTGCTACCAAGATTGGAAATGACATGCACCAGAATTGGGGGTGTTACATGGTCCATGATTGTTGTTGAGGAGTACCACTGCATATTTGAAAAAAAGGTTAAGCTTAAGCTTTTTGGGGCTCAAGAGGAAGCTACAGGAAACGTTGTGCTTTTGTTTGAACCAAAGACTACAAGTTTGAAAATGAAAACATCCAGGCCCTTCTGCAATTTGAATTGCCCTGTTGTTGAAAGGTGCTGAAGGTGCTATACAAATAAACTTGCCTTGCTATGACCATAACACATACAAATCTCCCACTGAACCAAGCGGCACCCTCCACCGCTGAAAATGTGTGTTTTTTTTTTTGTTTTTTTTTCAGAAATGCCAAACACTGCAGTTCTGGGAACGGCCACTTGAAGATGGCTCCAAAATTTAGACAATCCCCATGGATTGTATGTCTCTGGGTTGCCTTTCCACTGGCCTGCAGTGAGGACACCCAGCCTGTCCGCTCTACCTAATTAGCCAAAGAGAATCGTGCATGTACTGGGGGAACTACAGCTCACGATCTACTGTATGTTATGTGTATTGTTTTACAAACCAACGGCGAGAAAAACACAGACATAAATAAACGTCCTGACAAACATAAGCTAAGCTTGTCTCATTTGTGGTGTGGTTAAACAGTAAAGACCGTCCTCCCTCTGGATAGGATGTTTTTCTTGTGAGCAAAATCCAAATTCCCTCCAAAATTCCGGTGCATATTAATCATTGGTCTCCAGATGGTTAAGCCTGTTTTACAAGTCTCTCTATAGTTTCAGTCTTCATTAATGTTGATTTCTGATTACTGTCTTGCTAATAAGAGTTTTAAGTTGAAAAAAAATCCCTGGATTGTTGCCTGCTTAGATGCGAAACCTGTAAAAGTCCACATCTCTGTTTTGGATATGTCAGTATAATCACCACTAGAATATACAGTTCATTTGAACTCAATGCTAATAAGTTCTGCAAGTTTGGTTGCAGAAATAGAACCTCTTCTGTTCCTCATGTCTTTTCTGCTTCCTGTTTCTCTTCCTCTGCGTTGCCTTCTGTCAAGTTCCTCCTGGGTATGTGGAAGTAAAAGAAATGTTCAGCAAACTCAAGCCACACTGACCATTGAGGTCAGGACACATTGCCTCCCCAGGAACCTTTATACTTGCTGCTCTCAGGTGTTAAATGAGTCCATATTTTTGAGCTTCACTGTGTATGGTTCAGGCAGTCTCCAGTTGACCTTATTCTTGCAGGAAGCTTCAGAGGTTCCTGGTTTTGCCGATTCCTGCCGGGGACTCCTACCGATCTCAGTGGTCATCAATGGTTAAGCATTTTTATCTCAGTTCTTGTCCTTATTCGCTCTGATCCAGCTTTCCAGAGATTGCTGATACAGGATAGGAAGCTATCTTGTTTCGATGCTCAGCCCTTACAGTATGCAGGAGCTCCATCTAGTTTCTTCTCTCTCATGACGTTTAGAATTAGCTTCTCAATTATGGCCATGACTCCAGCCTTACCCGCCAGTCTGAATGCTGGTTGCATATTGTCTTCTTGACACAAAACACTTTGAAACAGTTGAGGTTCGAAAACTGCCAATCCATAAAGCAGGACTCACTTCATACAGCAGCAGGCCAGGTGTGCACCAAGAACGCCTTTGGTGACTCACGAAAGTGTGATCACTTCTTTCCGTTTGCACAATTCCTTGCATCGAGACTAAAAGGACCCACAATAGACAGAGCCAAACAGGAGACATCAGTGAGGCAATGTGATGCAACCAGGAGGTTGTTTTTGCTTCCAATATGCAGTGTTGCTAATAAGAACAGGTAAGGACACTTTTGACTTTAGACATGGTCGGACGACACCTTCTACAATTTGGTTTATTTCAAGCATACCGAACCACTTAAGGTTTGTTGTCAACCACTTACCCGTCAAATTAACTTGATTCAAAAAGCCTGTACTTATGACACAGGTGATGATTATCCAAACAGCAGAGCTTTGATTACTAGTGTCAACCTCCATTTTAATTTATTAGCTTAGATTTATTTGATGTTAGATGGTAACTGTATTTGCAAAACTTGATTTGTACGTACTTCTTCTTATAATGTAACATCGCTGCGGGTAAGATCTGGTTTGGGTTCAGCCTAAATGACCCCCTTCACAAGATCCCTCGTGGGTTACCATCTAGACATGACCATTAGTTTACTGATAGGCCAACAAGGCATGCAATATGTCAAGCATCCTCTGTTGCAAACTACTAATAGAGTCCAGTGCGGTTATAGACTGTACATTTTGTATTCAACCAGGTAAAGGAACTGGCAAATCTTTTCCGCATGTTCAAGCAACTCTTTAAATTTTAAAGAAAAAAGGGGTCAGTCCTAGCAGCTTATTATGCAGTTTTAGCCTGAAAACAGATGAGGTACAGCGGCAGAGGATGATGTTAAGCTCCAGTCCAGTCAGCTATGAAGCCTGGTGGGTGCATAATCATCAGAATCAGACAATGAGATTGTAGAAGAACTTGAACAATGTAAACATTCTGTACATTTACATGCACTCATTTAGTTTGTTTTGTATAAGCTGTTTGTTGCAGCTGACATATTAACTTATTTGATTTGAGGTCAAGAAACCGAGCTTACTTGTCAATCTTTCAAATTATTCTTGGCATGTATATCCATCAGTCTGATTTCTTTGTGTGTTTTGATTCCGTGCATGCCACAAAGGTAATAGAACAAACCAGACGCCATGTGATGTTTTTGAAACAGGAACAGCATGGCAACCGTGAAGCAGCATTCATGCAACATCGTACAACATGGGCACAATTCTAATCCCTGCAAATCAATCAGTACAACACAAATGAACAAATATATAGCAAAAATAGCAATTATGAAGCGCCGCTCTTTTACCATCATATTCACATATCCCATTTATTCCACTCCAGATACTGAGGAAGTTTGATTTCTGTGAACCATGTAAACACCTTTATCAAACTGTTACCTTCGTCGGTGTTTTAGCTGTAATTGAGTCCAACGTGCATGTAAGCTCATTGACTTTCTTTTCCCTGCTTTATCTCCTAATGTCACACTTAATCAAAAATAAGCGTGTATTTCAAAATATTTTGAAGAGCATGACAATAACTGAATTTCTATACAGGGACCTGTGTAGCTCCTCAGCCATTGATGGATGATGTATTCATTGCTGCATAAAGATGCATCCAAAACTCTGCAAGATCTGCATTATTTTAAGTAAGCGTGCATCAAAATAAATATTAATGTCTCAAAAACAAATTCTGTATTTTACCTCCAGAACCCATTTAAGGAGGTCCAGTAATGATTTTACTAGCTGCATCACTTAAATGGAAGCAAATGTGCTTGCTGTGCAGTGATTGCATTAATAATATAGGCTTAACATTTTGGTGCACATATTTTCGTAATGGCCCTAAAAATGGATAGTTTGTCAATGTGGAGAATGCATGAAGGTGAATCGAGTCATTCTGTAATGTATTAGACCCTTCTTCACTTGTCAAAGCAGGAAAAGCACAGGTGTATGTTATAACATTACGGATGGCTGCATTACATTTTGGTGAGCTTGTTCAAGGACTCCGGCATCATCTTCACCTTTCTCCACACCACTGTGTTGGAGAAAGGTCTGGCTGCAACAATTCTTATTCAGTGTTAAACTCAGGATGCTGCGACGGTAAACTAGTATTGGAGAAAACTTGGTTTGGGGGGGGGAAAGTAATTGGCCAGTTTCAGTATGTAGGCTGCTAGCTTGAAGTCTACTTGGACACTTAATAGAATGGAGCCATCGTTAACGTTATTAGTCACACCTGAGCTCTTCCTGTTTTTACAGCTCAAAATGTCCTCAGTGAAAATTGAAAATATTAATAAATTGTTTAAAAGTTTAGGGAAATACTCTTATGCTTTGTCATATAATCGAATCCAAGACTGACCATGTCCGTTCAGTCTTTGTGTAAACAGATTGAAAATAATCTCTAACTTCAGTCGTCTACTTGCATTTTCTTTTCATTTACTTTGCACAATGTTGAATTTAGCTGTAGATCACACCTACAGAACAGAGGGCGCAACTCATTACATGATCTTTCATACTGGTCAAGACAATTATTGTTGTTTGCCACACGCATCTTTGCTAGAGTAGAGCTGGAAGGTCAGTGTTTTCAATTACAGATTGTATTGCTGATACCTAGTATCAGATTCTTGATCATGACATCACTGGTGCCGGTGGACAGAGTTAACCTCCTGCAGACCACATCATCTGAGCACGAGGCGCTGCTCCTACCTCTGTCAGACGGAGTGGCTGCAATCACATCAGTGTTGTCAATAGTTAATAAGTGAGATGTATCACAATTTCTCAAAAGCGTGTTAAAAACAATTCACAATTCTGTTAATTTTTGTGTGTGAGTGTTTGAGAAATAGACCATTATACTTGGTCTGCAAGAACAAAGGAGAATAATATGCATCCGTTTGAGTCAACTCAGGGATTATTCTTTGTACGAAATGGCCGTTGACGTAACCTCCAAATTTACATAATACTCCGGAACATTTTCTGGGTTCAGTTTTAAATAAATGAATTAGCACATTTAATGTAAAACAAAACATGTATATTCTATTTCTTGTGGAAATGTGTGCATTGATAAGGGGATAGCTTTAAATATTGAATTAAATGAATAATTAAAAGGCATTTTCTGGCAATGAGTTAGATGGAAAAAACAACACTTGAGCCTGTAGGTCCGTGGAAAATATGAAGCTACAGCTTAGCTTAGCTTATTTTAGCACAAAGACTGGAATCTTGAAACAGCTAGCCTAATCAAAGATGAAAGAAAAATCCACCTACCAGTACCTCTACACCTCATTATATAAAGGGTTATGTGCAGATGGCTATTTTTTGTCCAGGAAAAGTCACTTCCTGGAGTCTTGGTAACCAGTGGAGACGCAAGTGTATAAACCCACCTAAAGTGCAACGTGACGTTCCGTTTTTGACAAGTAACATATTGTGTGCTAATTAATGAGCTTTAGAGGTGCTGGTTTCCAAACCTTTGCTCACTGCATCCCGCTGTTCCTAGTATTTGTGCGAAGCTAAGCTAACCGGCTTCTAGCTGTATTCTCGTGTTTACAGTTATAACCGGAGGAGGGGTGTCAATCTTCTCACCCAACGCTCAGCAAGAAAGTAAATAAATGCCTTTCCCAAGTGTGGAATTATTCTTTAGATCTTTGAAGCCAACTCTGGCCAGTTAGCATGAATATTAAGAGATTTAAAGTCCAACAAAGACTTAATATTGTCTAATTGTCATAAAACTTAACAGTGTAGTCTTTGTTATTATCAAACACTGTGATGTTACAAAAGTCAAATAGAATATTAGTTTAAGATGTACAATATCTATTGAATGTATAATTAAGTGATACAAACCATACAATGCGTTGATGCCACGAAATGTTTAATGCTTATACAACCCAGTATCACAACAGGCAGTTTGTGTAAAAGTGATGAAATTCAAGGATTTAGGATACGCATGGGTACGAATTTTTACGGGTTTTTTGTGACATTCAGCAGGTTTACATTGAAAATTGATGTTGATATACATAATCCTGAAGACTCAATTTTGTCAGTTAATGTAGTGTTTTATTCAGTTAGAGAAATGTGGCTTGACAGGAAAGATAGTGATGCTGAGAGTCAAATTTTGTATCCATGTACTCTATAGCACACTGAAGGGATGTCGGATCATGATCAGTAGATGACTGTGCATCTGTTGCATTTCTTAAACGTAGTTACAACATGTTTGAATATAAACAGATTTAATTAAATTCCTTCAAAATAAAACATACAAATCACTGTCTCACGTACTCCCTTTTCCGGTGCAAACACACCTTGCACTGATAATGACGATAATAACAGTGTTGTGGCAGACACACTGATGATGAGCAATGTGAAGTAAAGCACAGGAAGGTCAAATTATGTCGTTTAATTTAAAAGGTCAAACCTGTTTGGTTCTCTAGTTGACATGATACGACGAGTTTCAGACAGTCAGAGCATTCGTATATATACACTGTACACTTCGTCTCCTCTTTGTCTTTTCTCATTATAATTGAAAACAAGGCATTCAGCCAGTCTAATTTAGTGTGAATGTTCATTTAACGCAAATCAAGATAGCTTAGTCTTCAGTATTTGCACAATCTCTCTTGTAATTATCAATTTTTCAAACCCATTTTGACCGATTCCAAATAACCCTTTCCCTTGCCAATGCATTGCTCCCGTCATTTTCTTCTTAGAATGTATTTCCACTGAAATGTTCCTGTCTTTCAGAGCTTTCAGTGTTTTTTTTTTTTGCTTCTTCTTTTTTTTTAGTTTTTTTTTTTTGCCGTGCTTTTCTCTCCCTGCTTTATGCTCCTTTTGCTCTGTATCTTTTTCTGTCTCCCCTCCCTCTCTCTGTCCTTCTCTTTCTCTCCCTTCCCTTTTTTCTTTGGCTGCTTTTCATTCTGTTTTCTTTCATTGTTTTTCTTTTCTTTCTCGCCTAGGGACCCCGTTTTTTTTTTTTCTCTTCCTCTATTCAGGTTTTCTTTATTCTCTTTTCTGAATAGTTGTGGTACTTTAAGGGGAAGGGGAAGGCGAGGGAGAGGGGAGGGAGGTTAGTTTCAGTCAAAGCTGCAGAACAAAACTTCCTCCCACACCACATGCAGTGTCTCTTGGAATGAGTTTGTCACTGACTTGAAGACACACTCCCCCTCCTATGTATACCACCATGGATGACAACCCAACAGTGAATTGGTATTAGGCCAACAGACGTACACATGTGCTACAGTGGCAATTGTCCTCTTAAATATCAAAGGGGCATGTTGTGAAGAGCCTCCCCTGTTTGTGGTTAAGCGGTGTTGGTTCAGTGTGCAGTATCACACGGTGACATATGATGTGGCGGTGCGTTAAACCAACCGCAGCTGTGTGTGAATACGATTATCTCCCAACTGAGGTGCGTAGAGGGAGGCATTTGTGCTTCACAAGAACATCTTCATCACTGCAGAGAAATGACAGGCTACCTTACAGGAGGCAGCCCCACGCCGAGGAGCACTACCTCCTCAACGGCTTCGGTCTCAGTGGGGACTCCACTCAGATAAGCAAGAGAGCAGGCCACTGGAGAATCAAAAAATAATAAAATCATGTGCGCCCAGTTTGTAAATTTGTTGATGTGCACTAGCTGTCGATATGGAAACGGGAAAATAACATGTGGAGGGGGGGGGGGGGAAAATCCATTACTGCACTCCTGAAAGACAAAACCACAGCAGCCAGTTAATCTCCGGATATCATGACAGAAATCATTCCTCTTTCTTTATGATAGTAAGAGACTACAGCCTCCTGCACCTATGGTTTCCATCTCACAGCCTCACTCACACACATACACATACACACACACGCTCACACAATCTGCCCAAGACAATTTAATGCATGACTCAATGGCATTGAAAGTGGGTTGGATAAATTGGAAATGATTAAAAATGCAGAATTGACAGGGAAACCGATAAAACTTTCTCTCTATAAGTAAGAACCAAAAAACCAGCATGATGGAATGGCAGGCTTGAAGGGGAGAGAAAGGTGAAAGACAGATGAAAGTGAAGAGAGATAAAAGCCGGAGTGAGGAGGGTGTGGGATAAAGCAGGAGGAAGGGAGGCAGAGATGAAAGCAAAATGAGAAAGATAAGAACAGAGTGAGAGAGACAGAGAGGGAAACGGAGGAAGAGATAGATAGTGTACAGAGCAGAGAGAGAGGTAACCATGGAAACAGGAGGAAGGTACAAAAGAAGAGATAGACAAAGGGTTTGATTTAAAAGAATGAAACTTGGACGAAAGAAAAGTAATTCCGACTGAAATTTGTTACCGGGAGGTGGAGGGATAATACAAAGGAGTGACGGCCATAGAGGGACAGCGGCCGTGTGTCCCCACTGTCTGAATGTGGTCGCCTCTAACCAGCATATAAGGCACTCCAGAGACCTCTAGTGTTAATAGGCTTCTGTGGTTCATTGTGGGCCTCACCTTGAGTAAATCTGGGGCCATTTGCACTATGTAGGACACCTCGCCACCGCCGTCAAAAAACGCACGATTTTTTATTTTTTTTTTCCCCCTCCGCCGTCATGCGTCTGCAACGAGATCCTCGGCGCAGACAGGGAGGATATGGAGAGAGGCTGCTTACAGTATATTTTATAAGCATACTTTTCCATGAATCACGTAGCATAGGGAAGAGACTTCAGAGCGACTAAAATAGGATAAAGTACCTTGGTAAGAAAAGAAGAAAAAAAAAAAAAGAAAAAGGAGAAGATTCCTCTCTCCCACCTTATGCTGCACTGAAAAACTGCATTCCTGATAAGAAGATATGAGTTTCTCCGTGGTCCTACATTGTGTTTGCTGACTTATTGAATGAACTTGAGGTGCACGTT
>OMLP01011522.1:0-13126 GCA_900302685.1 Spondyliosoma cantharus | reverse complement strand
TGAAAAGTAACCGGATGTCATATTGTTGTTTCCGCACTTCCTGTCTACTTGGTGCTAAATTCAGCTGAATTGCTGCGTCGTAGTCCGGCATCCGCCAGAAATAGAAGTCCTGCGTATCTTTGCCGGAGGGCTCCGGAGCTGGGACGGAGCAGACACGCAGCGCACCGGACCTGGTGGAAATTAACACATAGACTAAAGTGAAACCTATCAGCTCCGCTGGCGTGGCAGAGATGTAACGCAGCGGATCCGTATCATTTAAAAAACATTTAATTTTGTTCGTAGCTCATCGCTCTCGTTCGTTCACTGATTCCTCTCCTGTCGTTCTTGTTCAGTCAGTCACTCGTTCAGTCAGTCACTCGTTCTTGGCTAAACGGCTTTAGCTGTTAGCTGCTAACTGTTGTGTTGTCTAAAAGTACACACAAACATGAAGTTGCAGCTATGTATTGGCCATGAACTAGCGTTATGTTGACCGTTAGCACAATCGTTTGAGAAGGAGGAGCTGAGAACTGTTACATTACATGATTCACCGCTGAACGACGTTGTACCGGAAGCGCGGCTGAACGAACGAACGAACGAACTACATGAACAAGTCTTCCTGCCAAACTGACCAATGGGAACTGACTCTCGACATCAAACGATGAAATCCACCTCTATGCATCTATGTATATTTCTGCTAATGCCATTCAGGGTTAAAATGTCAGATGCAAATTTGTATAATTTTCATTGTGGGTTTAAAGGGTTAAAATGATTTCTTTATGTCATTGAAAAAGTGTTTTGAATGTTGTTTTCTGTCTTAATCTCTGTATGTGCTCCTTTCCTACCTTTATTCCTTCCATACGTCTCCAACTCATCTCCCTCCAGCCATCATAATGCTGTTCACCCAGCTAAGAAACAAGAAAGCAAGTAAAGAGCCCTTGATTCTCTCTGAAGAGGACATCAGAGAAAATGTGGTGACCTATGATGACGAGGGAGGAGGGGAGGAGGACACAGAAGCTTTTGACATTGCTGCACTTCGAAATCCCAAAGTCTCAGAGCATCGCAGGAAGTTCCACACCTACCTTGGATGTGGACCAAGCCCATACGGAGAGGAGGATGAGGCAGAGGATGAGGAGGATGGGATTGTGGTGTTGAGGAGAAGGAAAGCACAGGAGTTGGATTACAGGAGCTACAGCCCAGAGTCAGAACCTGCCTGGTTTGTCATTGACTGCTTTCCGCAAGAGATCAGCCAGTCAGCGCCTTCGCTTCTGCTTGATAGTCATGACATCATTCAGCAGATTATCCAGCAGAAGGTGGCTGAAGCAGACTCTGACACACGGGGCCCGCCATATGACTCACTTCAAACATACGCCTATGAAGGCCGTGGATCCTTGGCTGGGTCAGTCAGCTCTTTGGGCCTGAATGCAGCAGTGCCCGAATTGAACTATGCCGACTTGGAAGACTGGGAGCCAGAGAGGCAAACACTGGAGAGAATTGTTGGAGAGCAGCTGGCGACGGTCCAAGCTCACCCTGACACCTAAAGTTTGTTTTTTTTTCCCCTTTTTTTCCCCTTTTGCCAGATTTGTTGAAAAGGAATGCTTTGTACTTGTGCCACTTAACCCTTGGTGTAAGGATATAAAAACTACTACTGCAAAAAGCTGGCATTTAGAAACTGTGATATCATGTGAAATATCAGAGGATAAGAAAAGCCATTCACCGTTGTACATGTAACTACAGAGAAGAACGCACAAGCTGAAGGGAGATTTGGGGGAAAACATCCTAGTGCTTTTCTGAAAGGAGGAACAGAATGTTAAAATGACAGGTCAATTTGCAAATAGATTTCTCCTTCTGCTCTGCTTGTTATGTGTGTTATTGGAAAAGGTACAGCAAGTTGTCAGTCCAAAGGATTCTGGTCTTGATCTTCATTGTTACTGAATCTACAGTTATTAGTTAGGGGTTCAGGTCATCAATCATCCATTGGCTTGAATAATGGGAATATGGCGGTTTTCTTTGTTATTCAATACAAAAATTAGGCTGACAGTCATTTAAGTGGTAGTTATGAATAAAGATCTAGTTAAAGCTGAAGATCCCAATGAAAGGCACACAAGTTGTTGTTCTAAATGCCAAAGAAAGCCATTGACATTTCCCCTGAAAAATGTTTTTTCTTTTTTTTCACTCTTTCAGGTAATGGAACCCTTAATGTGTTTGCATGCACATAATGACAAGATCCTGTAGTGTCAGCTTTAAAGATGAAGATTAGGGAGAGATAGCTAATCCAAATTCAAGATTCATGGTCATGCTCTGAACCTAATAACAGAACAAATTGCCAAGATGTATGGTAACCTCTCCTAATTTTTTTTTTCCAGTGCAGGATCTAAACCTGTAACCTAAGCTATTAGAAGTAGTTACTGTACCGTTCTTTGCAATTCAAGCAAAGCTTTTAATATCATCAACACCAGAACTGTCGCAATGTTTAGAAAACTGTTTTGGTCTTTCTAAAGCTGTTCCTTCCTTGTTTCAACCTTATATCACTAATTAGCAGATGAAATCATGCCTCATGAACCTGTGATATATCTATCATGGACATTCCCAGAGATGGGTCGCAAAAGATTTCTTTGGCTAAATTTGCAAAATTTCTTCCCTAATCTTTTGCTTAAAACGGGTAACTAAATCAGGAGGTTCCAGAGCGATGGTGCTACTCTGGAGGGTCATTGGGAGAGAAAAAGTCACAGAATGCAACTAAAATCCCCAGTACCTGGAGCACATCTGACATGCTTGGTTTTATTTCGCAAGTTGCGATTTTTGTCACAATCTCTTTGAAGTGGCTGGTTTACCTATTCAAGATCAGGCGCTGAAATGTCCGTAAAAATGGCCAGGAACATTAATTTATGCACATATTGTTCTGTTGTAAATTGGGTCAAAATTGTTTGTCATTTTAAAAAAGATGGTCTGATTAGAAAAAAGTTTGGGAAGTACTGCTCTATTATATCTTCATACTAACTGAATAGGTCGATTGCCAGTGACTCCCAAAACAACATATAACACAATTCCCAAAATATCATGACTGTTGCAACTTAGGAGGGACAGGCATACAAATCATTTGGCATACACCCACAGTTTGGTTAGGTTAAGGCAAGAAAACTACTTGGTTACATTCAGGAAAACATTGTTGAACATCATTGTTTAGGATAAAATAACTAAATTTCTTCTATAACTTCAGTAACAAACATAACCATGTTAAATAAAACATCCAAGTTTGTTACCTAACTATGTTAGTAAGTAAAAAGAACTCACCCTCACAAAACAACGAATTATCTATGCATTCATATGGAACTAAGCTTGAGGAGCGGTCCACCATTACTGTCCTTCCTGTTAGGTCGCAGGCAGCGGATGGATACTTTGTTGTTCATGTGTAGAGACCCTGGTGATGCTACGAGCAAAGTTTCATGTTGTGTCAAGCCGTCTTCTAAAAATGTGTTCTACGTGTTCCAAAAATAGCAATATTTGATGCTAGCTAAGTGCCCCTAGCACTCCCATTCAAAATGAGCTTGCCCGAAAACGAAACTACGGTAAATCTTTAAAGTGCGTCTTTTGTCGTAATTATGCATTTACGTGAAGGTTTGACTCATATACATTCACAAATAAAGCCAAGGTTGCCTTTTGGCGACAGTTTCACTTTAATAATTACTGCTTTTGCTGGAGGTCACTGCCTAGCATTACAAGTAAATATGGTTCGTAATGCGATGCTTTCACAGTTCCCTTATGTGCATGTAATAGAAAGCCAATATCACAGCTGTCGATGCCGATACTTTAAGGCAAGTTCCAAAAATGTTGGGCTCCTGGGGAATCACCTACTGTAGGGGCAATATAAAAATAATTATGTCTATAGCCTATGATAGACTACATGTAGCATAAATATAGGAATCATATACTTTTCACGTAACACAATGATGTTTTCAGTTTCATTAACATAATTTAGATAAAAAGTTTCAATTGCATTTGTTTTGGAAGCGAGTGACAGGGAGACTGCAGGATGGGGGAGGTAATGAATTTATATGTGATTTTTTTTTATGTGATATATGTGATAGAACCCTAGCACAGGCATTAACAATCACTATATAAAAATAGCAGTCTTTTCGCTGCTGGTCTTGTTTTCTGTTACGGGTCATTTATAATCATCAGAGAAATCAGAAACTGTTTCATAAACACTTCAAGGCTCCTCATAGTCACTTAGGAAACATCATAATTAATGCCACATAAACTATAATTAAAATATGATTAGGGTTAAGCAACGAACACCCACGAAAACAAGACGATTGTGATTACAGTAAAAGAAAAGCAAATGTTAATCACAGGTGTTTGACAGGAAGTAAACTCAGGACAGGACACTCTCCACACCCTTACATTCTGTAGTGCTACAAAAAGGCTATGCTGGCACTGGACATAAATCAAAGTGAGGGATGGTACAATATGAACATAATTCCCAGTGATACCATACACTTTTGAACCCCATTTTTCTGTAAGATTATATCATCTTTACATTGTTCTGCACTTTTCAGCTGTGTGTATCTCTATTTCTGTCAGATACTGAGAAATCTTCAAACTTCTGGCTTTTAATACTCCTAACGCATTAATACGGTAGCCCCTCTCTCTCACAGACACAAGCACATACCTTGGTCCGAGGCCCTGCAAGTACAGCCTCCCCCTTGTAATAGAGTGGTGTGTCAATGTTTACAAGGTGAATGAGGCGGCACTATCCTTCTGTCATGAAAAGAAAAAAAAACACACAGACTCACAGGAACAGCTCTCAGGTAAACTCTTCTAATAGCTTGCTGTTCATTTCTCCCGAGTCAGGCTGTCTGGTCTGGTCTTGCGTAGGCGCACATCATTTTAAAACAAGACAATGATGGTTTAGTCACAGCTCTAGACAAGATTGAACGCAATAGATTGATATTGACTATAACCTTGTCTTCTGTTGTCATTGTATAGCCAAAGCTGTATAGTATTGTGAACTGCTGTGACTAGACTGGTCAACAGGCAGCAGAGCCAAAGAACAGTGTTATATTGTATTATTTTCTATGATATCTTTTTTCTTTATGACATAGCCTCTTAATTTGTCTAAATGTGCACCAGATTGATGCATTTAACTTTTAGAGTGCAAAATTTCTTTCAGCTCCGCCAATCCCTATGAGGGTCCAAGATCCACCCACTTAGTCTCATAAAATCCTGTGGGAAACACTGTGTTACGTAAGTAAAACCAATTTATCTTACTCATGTAACACAGCGTTTCTAATGAAAGTTACCTAAGTGATGAGTAGAAAATTGCGTAATGTAGTAATATTAAAGCAACATTATGTAGTAATTCATCCCAGGTTTATTCCTTTGTATTGATGTAATGTAACAGTGCGCGCTAACAACAAATTAAACTCAGCATATCACAGCAATGCTAAATCTTGTAAACCTATTTTTCGAAACGCATGGTCAGGTATTTAAAGGCACAGTTAAAGTCTGCACAAGCCCTGCACACAACTAAGATCAGTAGCAGCACGCCAAGCTGAGGAACCCGAACCAGAGACATTAACACTTGGCTCTAACATGCTACCAACTTAACCTCTATCGAAATACACAGTTCAACAGTTATATGTTGCTTCCAGAATCCTAGTAAATCAGTTGAGGGAAAATGGTCGTAGAACATCAGAGGGAAAACCAGAGGACATTTTCGACATAAAATGTAAAATTAGTTTCCCCAAACTGTGTGATATACTGCCGTAAAGTTTTACGCACAGTGGCATTACCTTCTCACTAAAATTACAAAGGGCAGAAACAAAGGACTGGTGGACAGAGTGGCTGAGACAGAGACACCATTCCCTCTATTACAAGTCACTGTAACATTAAAATTATTATTAAGCTGTTATGTTATGGTAACATGGTTACATAATGTTCCTTCAACCTGAATTGTGATGTTTTTACTTAGACATAACCAAGTAGTTTTTGAGCCTAGACCTAACCAAGACATTTTTGTGCCAAAACCACACTATGACAATGTTTGTAACAGTCTAAAAGTGTTAATATGTCATATGTGAACCATTTGTCATCAGGCTTTGTTTTGGAAGCCTCACTAGACATTGCATACAGTGTGTATTATTGCTAACTTACTGAATAGTTATAAGCTTAAGGCCACTATCCAAGCTGTTGTATCTTATGAGCTTGGAGTGAGAACATGTTGCCCAAAACACTCATGAGGCCTGGACTGGTTGGTTCATCCAACAAAGTACTTAATGGTTATCCCACTGTTCAATATGGATGCAGTAGTAAAATGACATTTTATTTTTTCAATTATTTGTTTTTTTACTCTGTCTTGATAATAAATCTGCCTTGACAACTATGATCAATTGAAACCGAGTTTATACATAAATATATATACATAGCCCATAACACAAATCACCATTTTACCTCAAGGGCCTTTAAAATCTTTAAATGGTATCATGTCCTTGCCCTTTAGTAATGACACAATCCCCTGAGAAGCCCCAAAAATATGCAAAGTCGGGCAGTGAACAGTAAGTAGAACTCACAACAAAAAATAACACATTGCATTTTATTTAATCATGTTCCATGCATTGAAAAAAGGCTTTTTGTTGACTTCATTATTTCCAGCCCATGTGTATGAAAACACCTGACAGATATCCCTTTTGAGGAATGATAAGGCTGCAGTGGCGGGTAGGGGACATGGACAGTACAAGGCAAAGACTGGTGACAGGTTAGTTATTGAAATCTTTCAAGTTCCATGCCAACTTCAGGGTCAGACAAGACTTCCCATCCACTTCTTTTCTGTCTCTTATTGTCCTTTTAACCTTGCTGACTTCTGTGATTCTATGGAAATTTGTACCTAAACATACATCTTTTCACTGGACTGAAATCAGTGAGGAGACTGTATCTTTTCAGATCTTTTCTGAGTGCTAATGGATGAATAAGTCGACTGAGGAATAATCAGGAGGATGGACGAAATCAAGCCTATTTTCCCTGGTGTATATTTTTATCGGTGAATAAAAAGACAAATGATTTCAGAAAAGAGTTTGATTATGTGCGTTGATTCATTTTTTATCCATATGTTCAATCTTTTAAAAATTGACATCTTTTCCATTGTTAGGTCTGGTTGGGCAGATCTACACAACCTACACTTACTTACACTAAAGGTAAAAAATAATATATCACTTATTCCTCCTTCTCCTTCTTTCCCAGTGCTGGAAAATAAATACCTGACATAAAGAGCCTGAAAAGTTTTTAATTGGGCCACAGCAGCATACCATGAGTAATAATTGGCTTCAAATGCCTTGGAGTGCAGCTTTTACAGACATCAAGGGACGTGTGATTCTGCTCAAGACATGGGTCGCCTGTTGGTATACCTACATAGCTCATCCCTTGAGGCCCAATAAGGGACATAAATAAATCACTGTGAAAGTATTTGTAAAGTTATTTCAATGATTAATACAATTTCTATTATAATGTTGTAATTTTGATTTGCTGGGCTATTTAACATATCCAGCCTTTTTACATAATATTATCTTGCACTAAAGCATGGAAAATGACTACAACAGACTTTTTTATTATTAATTTGGCATCATGCAGCATGTTTCACATTTAATTGAGTATAGTTTGCCTATTCTTGTTTTGCTGCTTAACAGTTCATGCAAGATCATATGAAAAAATAAAAGAAAGCTCTGGTGTCACACAACAAATTATAAACACCCTCCCTGCTTTGTGCTGCTTATTTATTCAATAGGTAATTAGGTAGGCTGATGTACTTACTGCCTTTGAAAACAACAGTGCCCTCAACTGGGATGATAATATGAATAATTCATGTGAAATGTAAATGTAGTTCTGAGCTAAGACAGCTTTTAAGGGCTTCACAGGCTAAACTGCAAATACCAGCTCTGTAACAGCACATTGACTGATGGGATATCCAAACCTGCTGTTCCCCTGCCAGACACACATTAAATAAATCCAATTATATTTTCAACATTTGAAAATAACAAAGGCACAAACAGGAGATACAATAAATTCCAAAACCTACAAATCTATTTATCTTTTCATGTGCATCTGATGTGAGGGATCTTGCACAAGGAGAGCTCCATTGACAGCCATTAATGGAGGCAAGAACTGTCTGACGTGGGAAGGCCATTATCCAGCTTATACATGACCTCTTGACATAAAAAGAACCATTTATATTTGAATGTGTTTTGAGATGAAAATCTTAAGTTTTTTTTATTTTTTTTTTTATTAACAAGTAATAACTCTGTTTACCTGGCAACACTTGAGGATTTGAGTAATAGAGTGCTATGGTAATGAGTCCTAAAACCTGGAAATTAGTTAGCATTTTGTACATCCCGTTCCTTCGTACCAAAGTCTATGTTTGTTTTTAAATTGGTTCTTAAATGAGGATGAGCTGTTTTTTGGATAAATGCTTATTTAATAATTAATCCCATAAGGTTATTAAGCAACGGAGAAGTCGTTCACTACACCAGTAAATAGGACACACCATATAGGACTTAACAGCAGGGGATAAACTTAATTATTTATTTTTTACTTTATTTTCATTTTTCACTCACCTCAACACACCCATCAGCCCTGTCAACCAATTTTGGCTCTGATTTACCTGCTTTCAGCACCTTCAGCTCCTTACTTTTTTTTATGCCTTCAGTATGTAAATAAGTCTTCCTCTCACTCAACCTACCCAGGCATTCTTTGTCAAGTTATTTCCACAATATCCACACGTGTGTTGTCATGAACGGCCAAAAACAGCTACAGCTTTCAAAGAAACTGTCGAGGATCCAACAGTTATACGTCTCCGGAGACGTATAACAGCTCCCAAACTATCACTACTGTACCTGTGAGTCGGCGGAAGCCTGGCGATAATTTAGTTTTATCTGTATTTCTTTGTCTTCTTGGGATTTCTGCGTGTGTGCTTCAGAAATGTATTCAGGGGCATGTGTGTTTTGAGCATATCTGTCTATCTGGGTTTAAATGTAATCATACTGCTAAAAACAAGTCCAATCAGTTGATTGAACCCTTTGGCTTAGCTGTTAGCCAGAAAGCAAACATAATGATAGAAAGATTCAAAGTCAATTGTGTGCAGCTGTCAAACAGTAAATCTGTTGGTGTTCACAGGGACAGTGTAGGATACTCCTTGTAGTTTTTGTGTGACAGGCGCCATTCTGTGGTGTTCAGAGGAAAATTAACTGAAGGACTACACTCAGTTTTGTGAATAAGATATTCATCGTGCATTAATTCAGAACAGTGAACAGTCAGTTAACTGGAAGTAATTGATACCCTGCGGCCAAACAACAAACTCCACAAGCACTCTGGCATGCAGGGGGTCACCAATTGGGATGTAGTTCCTTTGCCAAAGGGTCTCACAAGTCCAGATAGGTTGACAGATTTGGCCCACCATTGGGGTGGCAATTGTAGGAGACCATTAACATTATTGATGTCATAGCTTTGTGACTGTTGTTGGTGTTGTTCCTGGAGCATCATAATTAATGTTGCTCCATGATCATCATTTCAAAAAAGAAAGAGAGAGAGTCTGCTTTGGGGAAAGACATTGTGGCTTAATGAGTTATGCACTCTCACACAAGAGGCTTGGGAAATGTACAACATATTGTTATAATAATCAGTTACTACTTTGACACTAAGTTGACTTAGTATTTCCATTCTTTTTTTTTTGTTAACAATTGTTGCAGTTTGGTGAGGTTTAGGTAACAAGAAATACTTTGGGTTTGGGTTAAAATAGATTTTTATGTTAAAGAAAATGTATTTTCTTCCATGTGTTCCATGTGCATTTTCCAGCCTTTCCGCCTTTCTAAGCTATGACATCACAAAAATGCCATTGGTCAATTGCTATGATGATGTCGGAGCACAACAAGAACAACACCAAGACAGCGATATCAGATCTGGTGGGGCAAGAGTCTATATCATTTAAACTGTGATTCATTCAGCTCAACTGGTTATCCTTCCTGATCTATTTCAATCAGTTAATTGCCAGACCTGCTATCTGCTATTATAGTCACTGCTGTTCAGTACAGTCATGTTTTATTAGCATATTTTCATTATTAGAGCACTATTAAGTTAAAGCTGATTAGCTACAACCTTCTATTGTGTTTGGCCAGCTTAAATGATTGCATATATGTATGTGTTTTACCAAATGGATGTAAATAGATAGTACATTTGAAACCAAACCAAGTCAAATATTGTCTTGTTCTGAGCTGTGACATCCCTACATCCCCTACATTTGATTCTTTTGGCTTTGGAGATATCCTTCTTAACTTCAGCACATTTTTCTTTCTCTTTCAATATTACAACTGGGGCTTTATTTTCTCCTCTAGCACTGTTCTCTGACTGGGTTGGAAGGGACTGACCTCATCCATCAATCCATGTTGTGAAGACTCTGGGAAATCAAAAAAATGATGATCTTATCTAATTGCACGGTCACACTTGCTATTAGCACAGAAAAACTAATTTGTGAATCCTCAGGAAATAGGATGTACTGGTGTGGCTACTTGCAGTCTGAATCACTGACACGCCACATGTCACCACATTCTTTTAGCAGCGTGTATGCACATGTGTCCTGGACCACACTGAAGGACCGTCTACTCTACTACCATTGTCTGTGTAACAAGAAAACAAAGAAGAAGCCAAACCAACAGGCAGAATAGACGACACACTGTCTGATTCCCATGTGGTTCACTGTAATGCAAATTACAGGCAGCAGATTCTTAATTTGACCACCACGTTTCAATGCCAGTTGAGTCTATTATAACTTTGCTACTAGTTTTTTTTTTGGTTTTGTTTTAATGGTGATAAAGTTTACAAAACAAACCAGTGCAGACAGAACAACAAAAGCCTTTCATTAAATAAAGATGAAACAAACATGCAAACAAAAAAGGCAAAAAAAATAGACAGTCCCTCCTCATTGGATAGACTTTCTCCTAAATGATCTGAGAGTGGTCCAACATGGAGAGGACAAAAATTGGGCCAGCACCCTCCTTAGGGCCTGGGAGCGGTCCAAAGCTCCAAAACCCACAGCCAAACAAACAAACCTTGAAGGGGGGATATCCGACATTCATTTGCTGTCTCGCCCTGCCTGTCTCCACTGGGGACCCTGGTTGTGCTGCTGGGGGGCTTGAGGTGTTGTAGGGTGGTTCTTGCTTGACTCTTCGAGGGCCATATGTAGTCCTACTCCTCATTGCCAGATGTGAATCATTTTATCATCATCATTATAGCTGTTCTTACATTATATTCATTTGCCTATAAGACAAAGAATTCATTCCATATATTCAAGGTTCACTAAATATATTCAAAGTTTCATTCCATATATTCAAAGTTTCATTCCATATATTCAAAGTTTCATTCAATATATTCAAGGTTCATTCCATATATTCAAAGTTTCAAATTAATCTTTGAATATATGGAATTAATTCTGGAATATATATATATACACACATATATACACACACACACACACATATACATACATATACATATACACACACCCACATAGTATATATACCCACACAAATATATTACAGCCACAACCAAAAGATGGCTCACTCGGTGGCCAGAAACATATTAAAACAAAACAAAACAGAAGGCTGCCTTGTCCTGCAGACAGCCTGGAACCCAAAAGCACGGGAGCCTGAGAGGAAGAGAAGAGCAGAGAGGGATAGACACCTCCAGCGTCTCTTAAATAGGCCACGGGGGGAGCAGGCCAATCACCCTCATCAGACACACCTGTGAGAAAAGGAGAAAGGGTGGGCGCGTGTAACATCGCTTGAAATGGATAAAAGTGTTCCATCTTTTCTGAAAGAATCATTGCCCTGCCTGAGCCTCAGCTCAACATCATAGGAGAAGGTGGGAATGGGAAAGTGAGTTGGCCATTGCTGTGACCGACGACCTGCAAAGTAGTGTGTATGGCTGCTCAATGAAGAGGATCTTGCTGGAGTCCAAACTTGAGTCCGAAGAGACAGGGAAGAAAACGACTTTCAATGCAACCTTCTCCTTTGGTAGATCGTCAACACATTGAAGTCCTCATCTTCATATTGAAGGTCAAATGAAGAGCGTAACTGCAATTTGTTTTTCAACACCAGTTTCAGGCCATCAACCGAATTTGGAACAGAGTCCAAGCGGAGCTTCCTAATGTCCTGTGGTGAAATTATCACATGCAACAGCATCTTCCTGTGAGTGACTTTCAGGACTTCTCTGAAGATGTAGAAAAAAGAACCTATGAAAAGACCATCTCTGTATGTTTTGTACTGAGACAAGTGTTCAACAGTTTCCCTGTGTTCTGTCTCCAAGACTTATAATCTAACACATCATTACGATTTAACATCTCTGTGAAGACTTTCAAAACTGGAATATAAACAAATTTCCATTTTGAAGATACATCTAAAACATATTCAATCGGCTCAATCTCTTTAAAGTTATTCTTGTAAGAAGTTGCTCTTTTGTATTCAGAGCCAAAAGCTCCGTCCTTTGACAAGAAACTTAGGGGGTTTGCTTTGTTTAATATCTCTTAGTTATAGCAGTAGTGACTGCACTGTTCACTGCTCAATTATGCTTGATGAGTACACTTTCAATTATTTTTGGTGTGCAGTCTTCCACAACTGAGCTAATAGTACAAAGCTCATTTGTAATTTCCTGAATTGTTGTCTTAGACACATGCAAATTTGTTCCGTTCCGTTCCGTTTTCTTGACCGCTTTATCCCTCTCGGGGTCGCGGTGATGTTATAGTCCCCCTTTTTCAGGGGGATTACTGGAGCCTATCCCAGTGACTCGTTGGGCGGAGGCCAGGGTTACAACCCTGAATAAGTCGCCAGCTCATTGCAGGACCCTTACTGATGGCAGAGGCTAGAGCCAACTGCACATCAGGAGCAGTTTTGGGGTCCAGTATCTTGCTCAAGGATACTTCGGCATGTAGCTCAGTCCCGCCCAGGGGAGCCTGGAATCGAACCAGTGACCTTCTGATCACTGACCAAACGGCTCTACCCACTGAGCTACAGCCGCCCCTGAGCTACAGCCGCCCCCCAAAAAAAAAGTAATCAATCATAACTTAATGGACAAGTTGCTCCATCTAGTTTTATTTAACCTGCCTCTGGGG
>OMLP01011518.1:0-10037 GCA_900302685.1 Spondyliosoma cantharus | reverse complement strand
TTAGAATGTATTTTCTTACTTTTATTCACTATTCAATAATTATTACATTTGTTTAGCATAAGAAAATTATTAACGAACATCTAAACACTCGTTTGAGAGGGTCTCCAGACAGAGGACGCATTTCGGGCAATCATGGCCATTTTTCTGTATGGCTGTAAAGCCATACTCTCCTTCAGATTTTAGTTGGCCATGGGTTCTTAGGTTTTTTTTGCAGCAGAGTCTGCTCCTTCAGTCTATTTGTTGTCAAAAACCTGTCCATTTTGCACTAGCTAGCTACATGCTATCTTGAGGAGCAGAGCAGCTTGATAAACACCGCCAGGTCTACACAGATTATGACGTCGTCATGCCGAACTTGCAGCTGAACTTGAGAATCCGACGATTACGGCAGTTTACGTTTTGTACTGTTCAGTACAAATGGTTATTAAAAAAAAAGAAAAAGGCCCCCAAACAACACCAAACTACAGGAATGTGCATAGAGTTTATCATAAACATATTTTAAAAGGGATCTTAAAAAATCTTATTGTTTGGGATATTTTTGACATTGTGGGGGAAAAAAAAGCCAACTATTTTTCATGCTTTATAAACTATCAATCCACTGACAAACATGAGCTAATATCAGCTAAAGTCACAGACGTTGAACATTCTCATTCATTTTTTTCCCTCCTAAACTGGTGCTCACTGTGAGCTTGACAGAGTCTCACTTTTCATTGGTCAGCCTTCTACCAATGAAGAACTGTTGCCTGCTGACTCAGTTATCTTCCCACCAGTCAGATTCCTGCCTCTATTTAGCCACTGTGACTCACCCTTCTAACATTAATTCGACAGCTGATTGGCTGATGTGTCAATGTACCTGTCACTGCAGGCTCATGTGATAGGCTGGGCTATTCTTGTTCAGGTATATAAACACAGTACAGAGCACAAATCTCTGCTGACCTCTGTACTTAGAGGGAGGGTGAGGCTGCATAGGTTCATTATATACACAAGTTGGTGATGGTGAAGTGATTGTGAACTCATTTTGTAGATATTCTTTGAGTCATCTTGAACAGTAAATTAAATAATTGACTGTTTGAGAATATTTTTTAAATATACAATGATCACACATGAACATATATAGGGTAATTTATATTTTGTTTATTTATTTAAATAAGACTGTCAGGTCAGGTCAAAGGTCAGTTTATATGTTTTATTTGTTTGTGTGGATTCTTTTGATGAGAGATACTTTCAACACTGATGTTCACACTATAAACTAATCTACGTTCACTTTAAATCCATTTCCTTCCCCTTGCAATGCTTTCTTTGTCTCACTCACCTGTAAAGCACTATGAATTGAATTGATTGTTTTAAACGTGCTATATGAATAACGTTTAAGTGATGATTGACAGTAAACAAACAAACAAACCAATTTAATTTAATGGCTGTTTCACATCTTATGCCAAGAATTGTAACCTTAAGATTGACATCAAAATGCAGTTCAAGTAAAGGTTATAATCTGAAACTTTCCAATTTTAGACTTTTTACCTGCAAAATTGGCAAGCTAGCTAATAGCTGCTAAATCAAAGAGTGAGAGAGCGATGCTGACAAACTGCACAAATGCAAAAATGTGAGAACATTCTTTGGAATAGTGGGGGTCACCAACCTTTCTGAGAATGAGGGAGAGTCATATGGAGGGCTACTGGTTTGCTGATTTTACCTTTTAATCAAAGTTCTTATAGGCAGGTTTACGCACTCCGCAGCATCTTTGCAACAACCCCGGACAATTATTTGTGGCTTACAAGACCAGACCCCTTTCTTAATAAATGAGAAGAGAGCTGGAACTACATCTATAATGGTCACAGAGACATACAAACTGCCAGTATAGAATTGCCAGTCAGATCTGATAAAAACTGCTAAAAGGTTTGGTGGGTTTGCCCCAAAATAATGTCCACAGGCTAAACTTCTACTTAGCATGTGCGTCACGGGTTTCTTGGCGCTGACTTCTCTACAGCTCACCAAGCCGTGGTGCACCCAAAAGAGCACTTGTCATACAGGCTCCATCTTTTACGTTTCGGGTTTTTTCTATTCAAAAAGTCTTCTGTCTCTCACTATAATATCTTTGCTCTTATTTATTATTTAAACGGCTATCTGTATCAGGAAATGGTCAAGGTTTAAGTTGCCCTATTGGTGACTCATGGGCTCACTGTGGGCTACCACGTGCCTGTGGGCACCGTGTTGGCTACTCCTGATGTAAGGTTCCTGGACACTTTCTCTTTTTGTTACTCTCTTCATGACAGCTGGCCTGACATTTGTACCTGTACAACATAATGTAATCCAATTCATGAGAAGAACTTGGATACACTAAGATACCATCCAGTTCAACACAGGAGCACCACAAATTACTGTTGCAACAAGAATAAAAACTTGTCAGTCTTTTTGTTTACGAGATATTGTGTTAGGTAACATTATATCATTGAAGTATACAGTTATACTACTACGTAGCAAATATTACTTTCTATGTGCAATATCTGTTATAGCTTGTAATTCCTATTCTAACTGAATAACAACTTGAAATAGTCAGCAGCATCTTCTTTTTTCATCTTCTGTCCCTTGTTACCGTTTTCATTGCTTTAATGGTCTCCTATTTTACAGCTCATTCTTGTATTGTTCTGTAGTTGTCTGCCCATATTTCCATGTTAACTTCCCCACGGGATCCTAAATTCTTTTTTCTTGTGTGCATATCTACTGACTTGACCTAAGCTGACAATGAAACTGAAAGTACACAGTGTCAGTGGTCATCCTTTGAGGGTGAAACTGAGACTGAATTATATTATTGTTCTCATTTCAAAACATCACATTTCCACAGCTCATCTTATTGTGTCACAGAAATAATCGATATAAACAACAAACTGCAACTTCATGGAGAAACGCAGTTGATCATTGAGTCTCATTCACAGGTCGCTTTGACTTGGTGTCCGAGTATTTGATGATCTGGGAAAGCAACTCAACAACCAACTTTGTTTGTTAAGGAAGTTACATTCTCTGGCTTTTAAACATGGCTGTATAGTAAGAAATATGGCTGTAAGTCTCTCTTTCATGACCAAACACATTTTCCCATAACCCTCCAGCACACAAATGTTGTGCTTGAGCAAGTGTGTGATGTTTGAATTCACAGTAGTTCTTCCCATCAGTGCGTGCTTTGGATCATTTCTATTCCGAATAGTAACCACTGAGTAAACAAATAAATGCAAAGCGAGCAGTATCACATATTGAAGGATACAAGAATTGCAACACTTCCCGATGATATCATGCGCGAGTACGTCAGTGTGAGTATGACTGTGCAGTTTCACATTTCAACATGTCCGCCTGATGTCCGGTGTGTCTGAACAAGAAGACAGTTTGTTCCCAGACTCAACAGCAGCCTCACAACTCTGCATGTGTGCGTGCGTGTGTTTGTGTACGCCTCCCCTTCTCTTCAGCGACAAGCTTCTCCATTTTTACCAGAGCTCTTTCAACTCTTCACGTGTAGCTTTACATGACTTGTGAAAGACTTTCTACATCAGTGACTTACTTTATTTTGTTTGTTTCAACGTCCACCTATTTAATTTTACTTTGATAATCGATAATGTAAATAAAAACACTTCCTTTTCATACTTTTTTAAAAACCATTTATCTGTAACATCAGCACTGCACTAATTTGTACTTAGTGTTGACAGATGATCTTTGAGGCTCATTGGTCAGCTACCTCATAGTAAGCTGGACGTTATTTAAGGAAATTGTAAGGAATTTAAATTTAATTTGATTTTAATGTTGTAAATGTAAATCTTGAGCACCATTATTAGTATTCAGGTTTCAATAGGTTGTTTATAGTTTTTTTTTTTTTTTTTACAAGAAAATATGCTTCTGTAACCATAAATTAATGTTAAACAACAAGAAAGAACAAAAATAGATTTGACATTTGCAGTTGCCACACTGTATGTCCCACACCATAGATGCATATCTTATCAACTCGACCACCTTCAAAATAGCACTTTGTGTCACGTGTGTGTGTGTGTGTGTGTGTGTGTGTGTGTGTGTTCATGCATGTGGTTTCACACATGTCAGGGCAGATTCGACTCACTTTCCATTGACTCAGTAAAACAGTACAGCCAAACACGACCAGTGGTCATGACCAGAATAATGAATTCTCCAGGAGTTGTAAATGCACCACAATTTCTAACATGCTGAATAAACCTCACCTCACTCTGAAATTGCGTGTATCATTCGACTCTAACAGCCTCACTGGCAGGTGACCAGCCATCATGTGGAGGGAGCAGTGTTGTTCAAGAGAGAAATGGAAACATTAAAATTCAGTTGTGGAATTACAAACCCCTGTGGTCAAAAAAACTGTTTTCCTTTCATGCAAAGTGTCCATGTGCAATGCCAGCCTCACTCCCACGCCTTGACTCTTCCTCTTTGTGTCCGGCACATCATGTTTCACTTAACCACTAGTGTCAACATTTAAAAAGAAAGGGAATCTTCTCAACTAAGGACTTTCACAACAGGTCAGAGAGCCTGAAAGGACCTATGAATTATACACTAACCGACTTTTAAAGGATAATTCAAGTTGTAGAAGTAGTTTAAGCCATTGTTCCGAGCAACAACATTGCTAAAAGAAGTCCAGTGATGGCATAAACAGAAGCGATCAGACAGATTTTAATAGCCCAGGACCCATGAACAATATTCATACTGGACAATGTGATGTGAGCTTTGCAGCCCGATCGATTTAAATGTCTGGCAATGTAAGATTCTGCAAACCAACGATACTCATGATCTGTTTAGGTTCAGGCACAAGAAAACACTGCTTCAGGTTAGGAAAAGATCACGTGCTTGCTTAAAATACTTGCTTTGGTCACAACAAACACGGCCGGAGAAGTCCAGACTTCTCGTCAGGAATACCAGTTTTTTTACCAGGGTTCATTACAAGTATTTTGTGCTATGACACTGATATGATGAATCGCAGTCTCAAACCGTGGTCAGCTCTCAACTACCGTTCCATCCACCTCCTGATTTGAAAGTCAGGTCGTATCCGTGTAATGTGAACATGATGTGACAGGTGTTGTGGAAATGTCAATCCAATGAAATAGGTTGTCACTGAACATTTTTAAGATATATTCAATCTTAAAAGTGTTCAGTGACGACCTATTTTATTTTCCTTACAATGTCTTTTCTTGCAATATCCTCTTGCAGCAGCCACAGCAGGATTAAATCTCTTTATGGGTATGTGTAGACGTTCACACAGCAATGCTGATGTGTTAGGAAAAGTTTGTGGATATGGTTGGAATTGCGAGTGAATGATGGGGTGCAAACATCAGCCTCTTGTACAGAATTCATGCCTGCTGATAGCATCCCACCCTATTTCCTTTTCCTTAAGTGTTATGTTGTATACCGCACTTCAGTCAAAGGAAGGTGGCTGGTGGATGCCCAAAGACTGGAGGCCGGGGTTTGTATCGTTAATCTTGCATGTTGTTGGGATTGTTGGAACCGCGGTTCGTTAATGTTCGACAGTTTAAAACAGTTAAATGTTAATAAAGAAAACACATCATGCTCTGTGTCACTGTTGACCTTCTCAATATTTACCTGAGATTACAACCTCCCCCGCTGCAATCAAGTAGCCTAACCATACGTTACTGTAGTTTATTAGATAAAACCACCATTATTCCCTCAACTCAACCATACCATAATACCATTATTTATTTCATCAGTTGTTGCATATATTGTTACAAAACCTTCACCAAAAATTATCCAGAGTTTTACAGAATCATTCACAGCACAGGTAGCAACAGAGAAATGATTTGTTGTTCCGTTTGAAATAAGACATCACAGTCTCAACATGAGAGCACCTCACTATTCTAAAATTATGAGAATCATAAATTGTTTTGATATCTGAGTGAAAGGGGAGAGGGAGTGCTGATCTGCTCTGCTCTGCCAACATCTATCTTCTATCTTATAATGTATTTGGTTTTCCATTTGTTCTCTCCATTCGGCCCCATTGCCCGGTCTTCCCTCGGCTGCCCCAACTAGGCCACGGCTGTGGTCTGATGGCCCTGATAAGAAAGAGGCTGCTGGGCCTTGCAGCCCAATTAGACCAGGACTCAGGTGCCGAAGGCCCTGGTAAGAAAAAGCTGACGGGGCTATTGCCATGAGCAGAGAGAGCCATAAATTAAAAATTACATCCAAATCTCAGTAAGGGCTCTCTCAAACTTGGCCCAGTTATTCCGAAACTGTGCCAAAGCTCGACTCTCCCTCCTCCTCAATCCCCTGCTGGCCTGCACTCACATAGCCGGTCGCAGCACAATAGAGAATACCACAGAGAATGTGACTTTACTGACTTCTTTGTGGCTTATTTTGTGTCTTTTTGGCCATCTCACATTTCTGGGTTTCATAATTATTATTATTGCAATAGACTCTGCACATCTGCAGTGATTTTCTTTGAGCAGTTTCTCTGATTCAAGTAGACCCTGAAGAAGTTGTTATTTGTTAAAGTGAGATCCAGGTATCGATTGCCCAGTCCCTGGTCGCTTGTAACCCGACGATAACTTCCCTGAGTGCACTGAGTGACATCCAGAGACCACACGTGTGAACTGTAGAACTGTTGTAGAATACAAGTCCACAAGAAGAAGGAGAGGGAGGACCAGAAGAAGAGGAGAAGGAGGCATTTAAGCCATCCTGAGGGAGCAGTGGGCAGACCTGGGGCATACTCTAGTCTAGATCTTAGCCAATGCCTTGGTCAAGGGCACTGACTGGAGACTCGAGTCTGCATGTTTTCATGGTGGGGGAAACCGAAGTTCCCTGGAGGAAACTCACGTTAGCAAGGGGAGAACATGCAAACTCCTGCCCCAGCAGGATTGGAACCCAGGATCCTCTCAACCTTTCTTTCAGTTTTTATGTCAGATTTGACCATTTTCTAATTATCGTCACTTGCGTGCTGCTGTGAAAATAAGGTAGGGGAATCTCCATCATCCCTGCAAATATGCCCAGACTTATGAAACACAACCACAACAGCCGTGTGATCGTCTGACTGGATGAAACTAATGTGATCACCACTTTTGGTGTCAGAGTCTCAGAACACATCATATGCAACTGTGACTGATATGTTTATGTGGTTTGACACAGTTCGGAGTAATTCAGAGACATCTGTGTCAAGCAACTGAGCGTTTATACAAACGTTTACACGGTAAGATTTGGCAAAAGGGCCATGCTCTTTGAGGAGATTTCAAAGAATTGGAACAGCATTGAGCAACCATAGGTACACCACTCTTCCCTTAACTGAATCCACCTTTCCCTCGCTTACACCTCACAAGGTGGTGCGCTTTAAAACGTGATAAGAGACGAATCGAGAAAACACATTTTTAGGGAAATAAGACTTTCTGTCCACTAACCTGTCATCCTATAAGCAACGTTGGTTTCTGATGATGACAGCACAGCAAAATCAACTCTCTCTACAGCTCTATAGCATTTTCTTATGGTTAGGAGTTCTGTCCCATTCATGCACTGTTGGTATTCTGTATGAGATGGGATGTAAACTTCTCCAGTGTCAAAATGAAACTCCTAATAAGCCAAAACATCCACCTCCACCCCATCCTTATGAGGATTTGTCACATCACAAGAATTCTGCCAGTCATACACTTAACAGGAAAGCTGACGCTTTTTTCTTTATGGAGGGAGCCAACACATTTTGTTTTGTTGACGTGTCTTTGAGCATGCCACTGATCAGCTTCCTGCTTTCTTCTGCTCAGCCTAGATAAGAGCATTAGTGACTGTATGAAAGTAAATGGAAATGCAAACATGTTCCACTTTTACCTTATTTCTCTTTTTCTTTTCCTGGTACTTCCCCTTTACATGATCACACTCAAGTTACATGTGTTGTTGGCAGCTCTGATCTTTGACCACACATACCGTCTGTAACGCTGATGAGTGTTGAACTGCAGCCACGCCGATACAGAACATTACAGCTTTTTGAGACGTAGATGAAGGTTTCATTTGTGTAGGTATCGTGATATGTTTGCCTTCATCCAAATACTACAAGGCTTGTTTGGTTTGTGATGCTCAATGCACTAGAAAATGGCATTTACGGCTAGTTTTCACATACCTATGTGGCTGGTGTCTGTAGATCCGTACATATACGGATAATGCCCCTAGTGTCCAGCGCAAGGAAATGCATTTCTTTATGTATGAATACACTTCCTGTTTAGCCATGGATGAAAGGCTAATTCTGTCTGCAGGGACAAGAGCAGGACCATTAATGTTAACTAGCTAGCAGCCTGTTAGCTAAGCTACAGCACAGCACACTGTCATGCAGTCTCTCCCAAATCCACCGCAAACGTTCAAACTTTTCATATTTAGATATTACTGAGGGGGAGCCGTTTCGCAGACATCACAGAGATTCCCATAGGAATTAAAGGACTTCCGGTTTGACTCGCTTCCGTACACGTACATATGTGGAAACGAGGCATTAAGAAGTTCACCTGCATGTTTCATCCGGATATGTTGACACTTGTGCCAATGCTGCTGTGTCTATAGGGTGTATAGGATGTGGTTAGGGTCTCCACGGTATCGTGTTAGCACTGAAGAAAGGTGTGGCTGCCCCAGTTCTCATGCTGGTTGAGGGAAAGAAATGCTTGTTTGCATGTCTCTAAACCAGTCACCATGGTCTTGGTCTGGTTCTTAACCCAGGATGTGGCGACAGTGCCCCTGTAAAGTGGTGTTGTAGAAAGCTTGGTTTGTGGTTAAAATTAATAAATCCCATCAAAAGAAAAAGGTAACAGCTACATGTTTATGTTCATGCAGTTAGCAAACAGGTTAGCGTGAGGGGGAAGTTGCCATTTTCAGACTGTGGGTTAGTAGCTTGGAGGTTGTCGGGGTTTCATGTAGTGACGAAGAGTTTGAGAACAGTACATACAGATAGCAGAAGGAAGGAGGGAAAAAGTGACCAGTGACAGACTTTATATATCAACAATGTACATTTGGAAATTCAGACTAAGTTGTTCATCTCCTCCGCACTTGTCGATCCACATGTGTGCAAAAGTTTTACTCTGTAATGCTTAAAAATGTTTGTGTATTCTTGAACTGTGGTTACGTGCAACTTCACCTCCTGGTATGAAAGTCGGGTCATAAACACGCAATGTGAAGGTTTTTGTCAATTCAACTTAAAGGTCCCATATTATGAAAAACACGTTTTCACTGGTCTCTACATGTTTTAACTTCCTCCCTGAGCCTGCCAACTCCCAGAATGAGGAAAAACAAGTGATTCCTGCATGGTCTCTGCAGCCCACCCACTGGTAAAATGGCGCTCCTACAGGCTGTTCAGATTCAGCTCCTGTCATTACGTAATGAAAGGAGTCATTTTCATAGGCTGGCCTATGTCCATGTGTTCATGTCCAGCGGTGAGATAGCAGTGTTTAGCAATGTCGTCGCTCAGAGCTAGACACGCAAATTGCTCTGTTGTTGGTTGTAAAAATCAACATCAGTGTCTATATTCTGTCCCAGCTACAGAAGAACAGAAGAGACAGTGGTTGCCTTTCATTTTTAACGACCAGCTACGGTTTGTGTACGTTTGTGTGTGTGTGCTAACCACTTCACATCGGACTGCTTCAGTAACGAGGGTCAGTACAAAGCTGGCTTTGCCTCGACACTGACCCTCGTGAAAGGATCAGTACCAACCATACTGGACCCAGCAACTGCACCCGAGCCACAGGTAAGTGCTGCCGCGGTTTGATAGTATTTACAGTTGCCTACGAGTATGGTGAAGTCAGCTGGAAATTGGCTAACTAGTTAGCTCCACTTCGGTCCGCTATGCAATGGCGTTTGAAGCGAGTTTAATGTTAATAATATTACGATGGAGCTTGGTTGTCACAGTAAAAAGTCTGGAAACATGCAGACTGGAGCCAGAGACCATGCAAACAGTGTCCAAGAGTTTGGAGACTGTGTTGGAGACAAACACAGCTTTCGCTAGCTGTTAGCCATTAGCTACATGGTAGTAACTGTAACAACACATACGAACAAACTAACATTATGCAGACACA
>OMLP01011517.1:4465-21557 GCA_900302685.1 Spondyliosoma cantharus | reverse complement strand
AGGGTGCAAGTATCCTACTAGTATCCACTTTCATATTGAGTTACTGTATTTTTTATTAGAAAAGTTTTTAGAGAAGAGCCTTGAGATTCATATAGATGTTTTTGATCAAAAGAGAAAGAGAACTCTTTGCAGAAGAATTATGTATGCTGACACATTTCACTTGGATCACACCCGTTTGTTTAAAGTACGTTATCTCTACTGGATACTGGTTTCAGAAGAGTACTCACTCTACCTTATTAATATGAAAAAAATATTGATCAGTGCTGTTTGAAGTAGGGCGGAGGACACAACCGGTATTTGGATTTCTGTTCAAGTTCTGCTTAAAAAATTGAACACGATGTGGCTTATTGTGGTCAAGGATAAAACAGGCACTTAAAGTTTTTCAAACAGAAAAAAACAAAAAAGTGCTGGAAGAAAACAATGAATTCTCAGTAATAGACAGTTTGTTTTGACAGGACGGACAGACAATGGTGTTCTTGGCAAAATTTCGAAAGGCTTCACTGGCGAGACTTTTTTTTAGCTCCGCCCACTTGTTCAACAGAAGGTCACCGACAAAGATTCGCTGCCGTTCCCGCGCAGTAGCCCTTTCCCTGGGAATGCTCAGCCACTGCTCGTTTCATGGAATCTCTGACGGGGTTGCAAAGGTTTCTACATCGGTTGAAAAGATTGTTCTCGAATCACGGCTCACCAGGAATCCGAACGGCCTTGCATCGGTGTTGCCATAGTGATGGGCACAATCTTGAAGCAGTATAAGGAGACGGCAGGTCCGTGTTAACATGACCACCCCAAAGAGAGGAGCCCATTACATCCTGCTGCGGCCGATGGCTTCTTTGTGTCTTACTTTAAGTCTTTTCCACTGATTTTCAGCAGGTGCGACAAGAGAAAGCTGCGTGGTGTCATTTCCACACACAATAGGAGGATTTCTATACGTTGGAACCTTCCTCCCGCGCAGTGCGGCTTATGTTTTTATAGGTTGCGCTTTTTTAACATTCGGTTGTACGCAGAAACAAGAGTGTCATTTCTAAAAATGAAAGTGGGAAGATCCTGTTTTTTTTCTCACTGAAATGCATTGCGTCAGAGTGATCCTGTCCGTCCTTCAACCAAAGCCTAGATGCAAGAAGATCAGGAATGAAAAATGTTGAAACACGCATCTGAGTCTGGAAGCCTGCACATTGCACATTTGCACAGGCACATTTATTATATATTGTCATGTACACACAATGACAGCTACTGTATATAGTATGTTTATCTTTATTCTAATAGTTTTGATTATATTTTTTATTCAGACCGTTATTCAATTCTCTCCAATATTTCTTTACTATTGTCTCTATTTGTCGACACTTACTCTTGTCCTGCTACTTATTTCCCTCTGTACCGCTGTGTCACCTGTGCATTCCTCCCAGAGGAGATCGATAAAGGAACATCTTACTTACCTGTCCTTAAAGTAGATGGGCACAGCAGCGAATTAACGAGCAGTGGCAGGTTTTTGCTGTCGGTGCTGATTTTTCCGGCCTGCGTTTCACCTTTCGGACTTGTCGAATAAAAACAGCGCAAAGGGCTGAAAAGATAATGAATTGTTTTTTAATCGTAATAAGATTAATTATACAATCTCGTTTACAGTCAATATTGCTCTGTGATTAATGAAATGCAAAACCTAATGACAAGAGCGAACAGCTAACTGCGCCTAGGTTAGCATAATGAGCTCACCTTTGCAATGTCTTCAGGGAAGAGCGCGAGACACAAGCGCCGGCCCAGTGTACCATCTGGGAAGGAAAAAAGGCTGATATTAGTTTCTCACCCTGCAATATTAAAAATTCCCACTCTGGTGTTTAAATTTTTAATCAGCTACATTCAAGAAGTCAGTCAGACAAGCTGTGGGCCAATAATATCTCTTGATTTACACTGAGCGGGCCCATATCAGCAGCAGGTCACGCTTTAAATGTTACATCATAATTAATGCATGATCATGAATCGGGCTTCTTCATTATGAGGCAATATGTAAATTCCATCTTCCTCCACACTGTTTCATGTAATATTCAGGTAATGTAAAAGCCTTTAACCTCTTTTCGCCCATAATTTAAATTTAAATACTTTCTCTGCAGTGGAAAGCGTGGGCAAATTTATTGAGCCCTGTCAAACAAGTAAATGAAGTTTTCATCGAGTGTAACTTAATAAATTATTTATCCTGTGCTGCTTTTGCAGACTTTTTTTGTTTACCTGAATATTAAAAAAGAAAATCACAATAAACAGGCGCCCAAAGATGGCTGTTATTTGTGCATTCGATTAGCAGATCTCGTAAAGTGACTCAACACGACGGCAATGAGAGGATTTGTCGCAGCATATCACATCCTGACGGTGCTAGTTTCAGTTGCGTCTCTAACAGACATACACAGACTGTATGGTGCACACCACACAATCTTTTGCCTGTTTACAGATGTATCAAATACAAGGACATTACAGTAAAAGTGCTGTTACTGAAAATGGAAATTTTACTCAAGAAAATGTCAAATTACTTGTGTAAAAAGCTGAAAAAAAGGACAAAGTAGGTCAGTTAAAATGTTGTCTGACTGTACATTAGCTTAAGAGTGAAGCACAAATTTTATATGATGAGGAAGCAATATGATAACTTTATCAAAAGGGGCGCTATGTCATTTTGGAGAAGAAATTTAAACTCTGAATTTTAACACTTACGATATTAATGAGGTAATAATACAAACTCAGAAATATTTATTTTTCCACATCTGAATAAGCAAGCTGTTCTCAGAGGAAAATAAGCTCCCCAGAACACTGTTTGAAGATAGAAAGGTGGCAGGGTCCGCCAAATATAAGCAAAGTAAAACAGTGTGAAATTGTTTTGTCCTTTAAGGTCAGTTTGTTTATTCAGACATGAAAACAAAGCGAGATTGTTTATTCTGTTTGTTTAGACATAAGAACAAACATTAGTCAGTGAAGATCTTTCTCTTTAGATCAAAATTTCACACGGTGCACCTTTAAGAGCACATTTAGGCCACAAAATAAATTGCATTAACATTTAAGTGCCATCGAACCATAATGTCAAAAGTGGCAATGCATTGCTTCTCTACAGAAAGACGTTTGCGGCCTGCGCGCACAACTGATTATATACGGACGCGCCCCTCAGTGTAGACTCACTAGAATTAACCAGAAATGAGGACAAAACACTATTAAACAAAATGACCAACAATAAACAAACAGAGCCACAGGCACCGCAGCTGCTACGACAAACATTATTAGGCTCTAGAAATTAAATAACCTGCCATTTTAACAGCAGAATGAAACATCACCGAAGCAAACAATATGGGCATGTAGAAACAGTGAAAGCTGCACAGCACTGCAGCAACGACAAGATTATGGATCCGTCACATATCCGTGACATTTACGCAGAGAATACCGGGAGATATGAGCCGTAAGAGATCCTTTCATGTGATATCGTGTAGATAAGACTTTAACATATTCCTTACAATACCAGATTCATATATCACAAAGATCGCAGATCTGGCAAAATGGCATCAACAAAATTTCAGGCAACTGCATAAATTGAGATGTGATTATCATGTCCACGGATTGCTGCAGAAATGAGTCCGAAACCCCCGGAAATCAGTTAGCATTTTTGGCATTCCAGTTCCCAAGTCTTGAAGTTAATGGGTTTTTGTCTTAATTGGTTTTCTGACCTAACATACATCATTAAATGTCCCACTATGGACTTAAAAAGCGCTTACCTGGGACCAGTGGTTGCTAACAAGTGGCTAAAATGAGACTACAGAGAGAGAAGCTATCCAGCACAGCTACTGACAGTCCTGTCTTCCTACATGGAGTTTGACTTTGATAATGATCAATTATCAATAAAGATGGTGACGACAACTCTGAGGGCAAATCACTCTATTTAACTAGAGGATGTGGACAGCTGCGATGTGTCATGAGAACTAATCTGGAACAGACAATACTATAAGTGAAAAGGTGCCCTTAGCCAGTATTTAGCCAGGGTCTGACTCGATTACAGTTGGGCTGCCATTCATAGTTTTAACCATAGATCCCATTCATTATCATCCAACTCTCTGAACGATGCCCAACACACATTTGAAACCGTTGCTCCTGGCTAGAGTTGAATCCCCAACCTTTGTAAGCAACACAAGCTAGCACGAATGACAACTCTAGCATCTGAGCCAAACATGCTAATCAATTTAACATTATTCAATCCACATTTATCTAAAGACCTAATAAAAAAAAACTGCCACATTTACCAGGCAGCGATGGCTAATATTTACATTTGAAGCATAATGACAGTGCCATGCTGGAGAAGGGGTGGTGGACCCGTTCGCATGAGACAGCAGGCAGGAAGTGCAACGGATGAGGTTTCAATCTGGATAACGGCAGGAAGAAGCAATCAAGGAGGCGCATCAGGGAAACAGGAACAGCAGGATCACTAAGGCAGGAGCAGGATAACAGAAACTAAGCAAAATCCCAGAAACTGAGCAAATGACTCGACAATAACCGAACAAAAGACTGGACTTAAATACAAACTAAATAAACAAGGGAGTGAGGTGCAGGTGGGGTGAGGTGGAGAAACACAGGTGAGGGAAATGGACAGAAAAACCCTAGAAACAGGCTAGGTGGCGATACGCTGGTAGAAGCTGGAAAGTCGCTGGAAAGAGAATGGCTGATGAGGGATACGGTTTGAACGTTAATGTGGTCCTTTACTTACCATTGGCCTTTCAGATGACAGTGTCATCCGTTAAGGGGAGCTATGGGAGTTACCCAATGCAAATATTTTCTTTGCTTTTGGTCTTCTTGTCTTCACCTCTGTCTTTATTGGTTCGTCTGTTCTGTCCTGTTCTTCATGTTCCCAGCCCTTCTTTGTTTGTACCCTTTGAATTTTTGACATTCTATCTACTTTTTTATTCCAGGATTTGCCCTAGACTGCTTCCTCTGTTCTTTGATTCCTTTTATGTCTTGCATGTTGGATTTTTGGATTTTGTATTGTTTTAGTTTGGACTTTTCTTCTACCTAGCTGCCTTTTTGTGTCTTGCATTTGGCTCCTTAGCAGTTAGCTTAGTGTTGAGGTCTTTTTACCTTGGGGTGGCTGTAGCTCAGGAGGTAGAGCAGGTCGCCTAGTAATCGGAAGGCCGCTGGTTTGAATTCCGGCTCCTCATAGCTGCATGTCGAAGTGTCCTTGAGCTAGATACTGAATCCCAAATTGCTCTGGATGAGCAGTTGGCACCTTGCATGGCAGCTTCTGCCATCAGTGTATGAAAGTGTGTGTGAATGGGTGAATCTGACAAGTGTTGTAAAGTGGCTTTGAACGGTCAGTAGACTGGAAAAGCACTACAGAAATACAAGTCCACCTAACACATTTGTTTTGTTCATATCAGCCCATAAAGTGGCTGCCATGATACATGTCAATAATTTTAAAAATGAAGACTTGATAAAATGGATGTAATTATAACAAACAATAATGTTATATAATGAGTCTTAAAATGACACGTTATGCAAATCAGTATTTCATCTGTCTCCTCAATTAAATGCTTATTCGGTATAATTTGATGTTTTTTTTTTTTTTTTTTTTTATTCAACACTAATCTGACTATAATCAGGTTGGTGTTTATCTCGAGCTTTGGTTGACTGTCATCAGTGTTTAACGACTCCGTCCTTTACGACACAAGTCCTGGAATTGTTGCTGCACCCTCCTCCAGCAGTGGAACGGGAATGTCATCCAACAAGTCTACTTTTCTTCTAATTAGAGCTGCATACGTTCAAACAACACCTTAATGTGTGCTTGTTTGTTTTTAAGGCATAAAAATGTCTCTTTTTTTTTAATTGTCGTTAGCCACAGTCATTAGCCGCAGCTATTTGCTCCGCTACACCTCTTGATTTCTTGGAACTCATAGGCTCCAGTAAACAAGCGAGAGATGAACTGCTGCCTCGACTAAAGTCACTGTGCTTTAATGAAATGTATTGTGATGTCCGTGTTGATGACACTAAGCTCTTGGACCTTCCGCTGCTGGTGCCCGGCCCAGACCTCTTCATTTTCTTAATGTGGGAAGCTGCCTTCCGCCAGGAGACGGATATGCATTACGTGCTCATCTCAGTGCAGTCGGTTTGGCTCTCTCGTAGACTTTCGTTCTATCCTTACAATAACAACAGCCACAAATGCGTTACCGTACTTCATACATTTTCTTTATATACATGCGAGTGTCTGGAGGTGCGAAGAGGCGTTAACCACAACTCGACACATGAAATCGCTGAAAGAGTTGGATGTCACAAGCAACATTGTGAACTGAATTGAGAACCGTTCTTTCACCTATTAACAGCGCCGTCGATGTCTCGTTCGCATATTGTCACACTGGCAAATTTGAAAAAAGGAAAACAGAAGGAGCAAACGCATTTTTTTTGTTCTCTTGCATGTATGTCTCTGACCCCGAGCATCGGTTGAGGCATGTATTAAAAGGGATGCTGGCCTCTACTGTATCCAATGAGCTTCTGTATGAGATGAGCCGGGCAGGGTAGAAACTGATGGATGAAAACACTGCATTCAGAGACACCAGGCTGAAGTGGTTCATGTTTAGCCAGTTATTGTGAGCAGAGAATGGATACAACTGTCTAAAGGACAAATAATCTCCCATCCCATAAATGTTAAGTGACACATTTTCGACAGAGCAACACTTGTCAGTCAATAAGGGGAACATGGCATCCTCAGTACCATACTATGAAAAATAGGTTTGCTTTTGAGCTGTGGCCCGCATTAACAAGTTTGTGCTATGCCCCTGTTCTTGACCCCCCCCGAAGTCCTTCTCCATCTGCTCCAGGTTCAGCTTCTCCGCTCGTTCATTCCCGGCATATGATATAACCAGTCCTCCCACTTTCACTCACTTTTCAAATAGTCTCTAAACAGGTTGTGCTTAATGAGGCTCTGCAGTCATAACTGTGACGGGGATCCTTGTCAAAAAAACGGTGAAAAGTCCTCACACACCTCACTCAAGGTAGAGGTTTTTCACTGAACACAGAGGCTACTGCTAGAGGGTCCACCATGAGTTATTTAGCATTGAGCTGGACCCAGTGTCAACCCGTTGGTTGTTAAATCAAACGTCTGTCGGTGTGATTGCTTCAGGTGGCTTAGCACACTCACTGCACGGCGCATTACACCAGTGATTCATTAGGAAACCTTCTTTTCCTTTTCTTTTTTGTTTTATTTTTTTACATATTCCCAATCCTCACCATTATGCATTATGAAGTACTTCTTAATTATTTTGCATTGTTATCATTTCAACAACCTGCAAGACCCTCGTCAGTCAGAGTATTTTTGCTCTCCGCGGTGTCACAGCCGAGTACAGAGTGTCCCTGTCCTCTTGCACCCACAGACACACCAGCAGCTTCTCCTTGGCTGCAGCTGCTGATTGATCTCTTTCCTTTTGTTCCATTCTCCCTCAGTTCATGACTTTTGCAAGTGACTTTCTCTTTTGCGCTCAGAGAGGGCCGACATGAAATTTCCCACTAAAATACTTGAGGTGAAAATCTCATGACAATGACTTTGTTACAGAGTAAATGTAAGGTTTTTTTTTTTTTTTCTTCATTCTTCTACCCCCTGCCATCAGTGTACGTCAGCCTCGGTCTGCAAACAGGCTGATATTTTCGACCAGTTTGATCTCGTCTCCCATAAACTTGTCATCTGTAAACGTGTCTTTGTGTGTTAGCGGGGAATGTGGCCTCCATTTTCAGGGAGTCATCTTCATGCCACTTTTAATAACAGTAAAAAACGCTAGGAGAGCCATTTTGGGGAGATGTGGAGTCAGCGGAGTCAGTGTAGTGGGGTGGGTGAGGGTGGGGGCAGGGGGTCTGAAACTGGTGATGTAGGAAGTTGGGATGTCACTCTTGGTTGTGCTGCCAACTCAGCTGGTACTTTCTTCTACACCCTACAGTGGACACAACACACACACGCACACACACACACACACAGGCAGGCACACACAGCGTTTCCCCGAACCCTCTTTCTCAGTCATACACTTCAAAAACCCGCCTCTCTGGGTGTGAAATGACTTTTCTTTCCTGGCCGACTTCACATTGTGAGGTAATTGCACACCTTCATCTCTTTTTTTCCCCCTATTACTGCTTGCCGTTCTCAGTCAGTCCGCTCCTATGTCTTCCTTAAATGACTAATCAACATGAAATTGCTCTAAACTGCAGAGGATCTGCTCAGTAAAACGCTTCATTTACCTACAGTCCTTTACCATGTACCTCACTTGTTTTAATGTAGCGTTATGTATCATATTAGCTGTCACTGTCAAACTGGCTATCACATTCATGTAAAAACTGTATGTTCATGTCATGTTGTAGAGATGTACGAGTTACGAGTTTCTGATGTGTGAACATATTGACTTGGTTATTATGACTAGGAATCCGAGATTTTTGGAAAGTGTTATAATGCGACTTGGCTCCTACTCATACAGCAGTGTCCAAAACAGACAGACTGCATTTCAATTTGTAGTAAAGTTGTAAATGTAAACGGCTGGTAGCTCCGTAAAATTTTGCTACGTTTTTGTTCTGTTAACGGTCATTTTTTTTCGGCTTCATCGCTGAAGCATGTACGGCCTATGGCTGAAATGCTGTCATCATCATAGAAGAATAAAGCGGTCGTTTTGGAATAAGAGCAGCTCACTTCGAGAACACGGCCCATGGCATCTTTCAACCATCCAGCCCAACCGCTCCAGGGAGGAAGAGAGTCGGGATAAGAGCCATGCTAATAGAGGACATGCAAAAAAACAACACAAAATCAGAGACCCATCTCGAACACAACATCTCGGGATCGAGCTGTTTCACTGGACAGGGACGGACCGTGTTCTGAGCCGACGGGGTGCAGGTGAGGTGAGGTGGACTTTGTGTTTATAACGTTGATGATTGGTGCTCACACACAGTCGAAGATGATGGACAGTGTCTCTCCGATGTCGAACTTTTGATTTGAAGATGCCGCCCATCACCATCTTGTTGCTCCTGATGTAGATTCAAAAGATGCTCTACGTGTTCATATATATCTGTATGTAAATAGCTCTATAATATGTTCTGTACTTTGTGTGGCACAAAAGGAGTTTACAAACTTTCATTTGGTTATGCAACCCTGTGTTGTATAATGATGAATACAACCAACCTGGGGCGGCTGTAGCTCAGTGGGTAGAGCCGTTCGATCAGTGATCGGAAGGTCACTGGTTCGATTTCAGGCTCCCCTGGGCGGGACTGAGCTACATGCCGAAGTATCCTTGAGCAAGATACTGAACCCCAAAACTGCTCCTGATGTGCAGTTGGCACTAGCCTCTGCCACCAGTAAGGGTCCTGCAATGAGCTGGCGACTCATTCAGGGGTGTACCCTGGCCTTCGCCCAACGAGTCAACTGGGATAGACTCCAGTAATCCCCCTGAAAAAGGGGGACAACAACATCACCGCAACCCCGTGAGGGAAAAGCGGGCTAGAAAACGAAACGAAAATGAAACAACCACACCTAACCATTTTTCCAGTTTTTAAGGAAATTGTATTTGGAATCTATTTTAAATCCCAAATACTTTCATTTTATTCTATGCAGCCCATACGATTACATAGCCGCGATGACTTAATTTTAATCAGAGAAAAACATTGCTGTGTTATGATCAGAAAGCAGCAGGAACACGGTGGGAGCCGAGGTTATTTTGCTGTGAAGAGCCCAGGAAGCTGGTGGATAAGTTCTTTTTGTTGGAGGGAAGAAACAGCGAAGCTGTGTTTCTCAGTGTGTGTATGTGTACCGTGACTCAACATCAGAAAGTTTCTATGTGTAATTGTGTTAAAAGTTTATTGGTATATGATGATGTGTTTAATTCATGAGATGCATCTTCATTAAACGAGAGGTTTTAAAAAATGCATGGAGAAATACTGTATTCAAGCCTCGTATTGTGCTTTACTGCGACAAAGTAGGGCATTCCATTCTCCTGTGTCTCAGTGTTTTTTATGAGCATGCTAATGTTTTATGTTTAAAATATAATGGTGACCATGTTTGCCATCTCTGTTTAGCCTTTTAATATGTTAACATTTGCTAATAAGCACAAAATTAGCTGCGACGGTGGGAGTGTCACCTGTTAAGCAGGTGTTTAGTCATAAACCAAATGTTGGATGAAAGTTTGGTTGAGCCGCATGTCCCATTTTGTCCATTTTCTATTCCTGTGACCAGACATTAGCCAGGAGCAACCTTCGACCAAGCTGGATGTCTAGAGCCATGCTGTTACCATGGGCTAACATCCACTGTAAATGCTGTAAATCTTCAGTTATTGCTGTAGTTCTCCGTATTACCGGAAAGTCATTTAGTTTTCAATGCGGCATGAAATCCATGTTCAAAACTTGACTTTGCTTTGGCTTGTTTTTGTGCCAGGGTTACCCTGTCAATCTGAGTGACTTGCACATACTCACCCTGATCATTTCATCCAGCTCTCCACGTCACAACAGCCAATTAGGCCGAATTTCTCTCCTAGAGCAGCAACACAGACAGATTTCCAGCGAACCAATTACAAACATCTCCATATGGGTGGGGGTGGGGGCGCTGCTGGCATAGAGACAGGCTGCAGCAGTGTGTGTGACTGTGAATGTGTGTGAGCGTGAATAAACAGACAGAGAGAGTTGAGTATTAATTTAAAGGCCCTGAGGAACGGGATCGATCCTGCTGTTGCTCACCAGCTGAAACTACTTCCAGTCGTCAGAGGGAGCAATGAAATGAAAGAAATGGAAATAGTTGTAATAATTTCAATTGATCTTTATTATTACTATTATTATCAATACTGTAGTTTATAATATTAATGTGTGTGTATCATTGTGGTTTGTGTTTAAGGAGTGGTCAAGGGAAGGTTGTGGAGTGGGGGTTAGGGTAGGATGGTTTAGGCGAATGGGAAGACGGGACTTGGCAGGTGTAGGGTGGGGTACAGGGTAGGGAAGGGGGAGACGGGAGTTGGTGAGGTAGGTTTGGGTTTCAGGGGGAAGGATGTTCTGCCTCAAGTCAAGCCAGCAGCAGTGTCCTCCTCTGTTCCAGTAAGTAAGTAATAACGGTGAAGTAAATAGGTGATCTGAGGCGGCATACCTGCAGCTGGTTGGCGTTGGAGTCGAGGCTCTGCCGTCAGAGCAAGCATGTCCAGGTTCTGAACTCTTTAGGATAAATCTTTCTCTTTCAGCGCCTTATGGAGCTGGCTCACCCCCACCCGCCTGCTTTCCAGCTGGCCAGTCTGAGTCTTTGGCGCTCAGTCCTCATCTTTGAGAGAATATCTCGGTGACGGCAGCATACAGGGTGTCTCCGAGTCCCTGCACAACTGAGTGAGGGAGCTGCTCAGAGTTCTGCAGCCGTGCAGCCGTCATGTTCGTGCCGCCAGGAACTGCATCGGCTCAAATGGCTGAAAGACAGAAACATACTTTTCAGTCATACGGTCTTATGTTGACACTGGATATACGGAGAAACACAACCTGTGCACTTATTCACAAAATGAAATCTACCGTAGTCCAAGGACAGCAGAGAGCAACAAATAATTCAAATCAAACATTCAATGAAAACCAAACATTTATGACCTTACACATATGCCAGGTTAGTTATGTTACAATGCGTGTTTGATTTTTTTTCCATTTTTTTTATCTTATGATTAGCACCACTGACAGCAGAATTAATCTGTTTTGGCATGAGGGGAGAAAAAATAACGTGGCCAATTGTTGCCCAAGGAGCCCTGTTCCGATGACACAATTATCTCAAACTATTTACGTTTTTTATCAGAAGATGTCAGAGGTTCTGTATTTCCCAGTGCAGCTTATACAAGACTGTATTAATGTTGCATTGAATTAATCCCGTATGAAAATGTATCTGCTTTGTAATGATTTACTATATTTTTGTTTTTTAAGCTTTAGACTAAATATGAAAAAATAAAAGCAAATAGCCTATTTGGCAGGACTAGAGAGGCACAGAGCTGAAAAAAGTCTGTTCAGGTCAAATAAGAAAATCTCACCCCGTTTCTTTCACCGGATCTTCTGTCCATGTCGGCAACAGTGAACACATCACAGTGGAAGTACTTGTTGTGCTTGTTCTCAGCAAAGATGGGTCAGGTTGTGGAATGCGAATGAGGCTGTTCTACAGAAGAATAGCCCGACATAGATGTTCATTATGGTCCCACCCTTCTAGACAGACTTTGGCTTATAATAGTAATGGGAGACAGTGGAGATGACAAAATGTCATTGTGATACATCCTCTGGTAACCATGACTGTTTATATAAGTTTAACCCTATCCATCTTGAGGCATTTCACTGAATAAGTGAAACTTTTGTCCTTTTGTTGGCTCTAGATGAAGAGTCAAGGCATCTCCAAATACTGGAAGATGCATCTTGGGAACACCAGTGTCTGTCCAACATTTACAGACAATCCATCCACTGTTTGTTGAGATATCTCAGTCTGGATCAAAGTGGTGGATCGAGCAGTTGGCAGACCGAAATCGCCATCCTTAGAGCCAAACAGCTAATCTGTCTTAAAACATGTGGAGAGTCCCCTCACAGCGCATTTAATCACCTCAGCAGTTATTTGTTTATTTTCACTGTCTGTCTGAATGACCCCCGCACGCAGAGTAAACTTAATATCCACCATGAAACACAGAGGAGCTGCCTCCAAATATTAGTATTTATACCCAGCCAAGGACTACATTTAAGACTTAATTTACACTACAATACTCTATTGATGTTTCTGTGTGCCGTTGAAGGAATAATTGTTTTTCTGTTTTTCTTCTAAAGGCATGTGCCAGTCAATGCTCGTCAGTATCAAAAACATAATTTCTCCCTTTGATTGCTGAGGAGTGGGAGAGATAAACAAGATAATAAGGATTAATTAAGATCCTTATTTATACAGTGTATTATATTATTTTGTCAGAGTAATTTGATCATTGTTCATTCAATAACTGAGTCATGGCACAGATGAGATCAGCTAGGTGTGGAGATGGAGCTGAAGACCGGAAGGAGTTGGATAAAAGGATAAAAGGTTTGGGAGCATCCATAGGGGAATGCATACCTAATGGGAACCCAAATTTCAAGTGGTTGAATTGGGTTTTGGTCAGTGACTGTGGGAACAAACGCTGTTGCTTGTTATCACAGGTTTGTTTTATGTATATAATTGCTATCAGCACACGAGTACAGTGGAAAAACAAGCTATATTTAAGTCGAGTTGAGGTAATTTTTTAGTGATTCAAAACATCGGAACAGAGTTGATGATTTCTAATATAATCTTGATATTAATTCAGTCATGCTTATTTCGTTTATGTAACCTACAATTCAGTCACATAAAACACAATCTTTTAATTTCTTTCTTACAAAACAAAAACAACTTTGTTTACAGTTCGGTCTACCTAAAATATCTTAACTTACCTAACTTAACTATGTCATGTTATGTCTGTACCTACCAGCTGTAGCTTCTCCTATTGGACCATTTTTGTTCCAGATGGCACAGGTAACACTTCTTAGTTAATTTATCAAAAGTATTAGATTGTGAGGGCGTAAAGACTGAATTCAGTACTCACCTTTATCATTGTTAGCAATGCTTGTATTAATGTGGAAACAAACATGCCTCACGTATCTCAACATGTATTCAAGACACACAGGAGTTGTAAGTGAATATTGGGTTTTGTTCAGTTACAATGGTTACAATAGTTTCTGACATGTTTTCTTTCTATGATTTGCCAGGTGATTACAGTATGGTTGGCCATATCAAAGGTTTATGGTCAAGACATATGCTATAACTTTTGTGGATTTTGTGGCCACTTTGGGCAGCAGGCTCTGCAAAGAAAACACTGGCACATTATCACTTTTTACATTGATGCACCAAAGTGTGAGGAAACAGTTTAACACATCCAGCAGGCAAGGAGCATCATTAGCATTCATTCGGGGTTGTGTTTGTATCCATCTGAAGAATCTTCAATATTCGCTCTCCTTTTAACTCTACATGTTACTCTAATTGCTGACTTTATCTGCAATTTGGTGCCGAGCGGGGAGTGTACAGTGTCGCTTTAGAGCTATTGGGCTGAAAAATGCTTCTATGCTATGAGATTAAGTAAGTAAGTGACTTTCCTTTTATAGCACCTACCTTGAGCGGAAATATCACAAAGTGCGTCACAGAAGCAATCAACACACACATGGAAATAATACAAAATTAAAGCAGGAAGAAAGTAGACAGCCGCAACCTCAAATGTATGATCGTCTTCAGTTTTAAGCCTAAATGTATGAAGCAAACCCTGATCGGAGGACCTTAAAGACCTGCTGGGTACATAACATAAATGTTTAAAGGTCCCATATTATACTGTTTTTCATCAATTTCACACAGCTGTCAAAGGTCCAACAACACTGTATTCGATATGCATTGCCCCAAACCCATCCGTGGTCCTGAATTTCAGCTGTCTAAAAGTTAGGGTTAGGTGCTAACCCTAACCCCCAACTTAGAGGGGGTGCCACTTTCAAATCTTGCTAGCTCTCTTGCTAGCTCTCCAGGATCGTAGACCCTAGCTTTAATAATTTGTTATTTTCTAAAAAAGTGTATAATTTTCAAATAAACAATCTTGCAATTAACTTAAAAAAAAAATAAAAAATGAAAAGCTACCAGTTTATAATTAGCAAACTCTTGTTTATCTCAATTTTAATCAAGCATGTTGACCTTCACTACTTCCGTCTCACAAATACCAATTTAAAATCGTACAATAAGAATGCCTGTAAGAGATTTAATAATCCAGTCAATATTCTTTCTTTTTTTTCTTTTTGCATTAAAAAAAACCCTCGAGAGGCATCATCACATCTTCAAGAGGGTTCCAAAAACAAACCCTCACAAGAACAAACAGCAAACAAAACAATACACAACACGACAACGCAACAATGAAAAGGACAAAAAGAAAAAGAAGACAGATCTGCTCAATAACAAAAACAGAAAAGAGCTACAACCTTAGGATAGACGCTGTCACAAGAAATATGATCAAACTATAGAGAAACAGTCAGTGATGGCAGACACAAACACTTGCCATTTTTTTAAGATGAGAGAATGAATCATTGTTTAATATGCTTAATGAAAACAGAGAACAATATGCAGAAATAAATGTTTCTAATCAGGAGGAGCTCCAAACATAAAACCTTTATCAGGTTTCAGACAAAGGAAAGATGATCTATATTTAATTTGAAGTCTGAGGGACAAAAAAATCTTTGAAGAAACAAGGATAGTTAAAGTCAAATGCATTTAAACATGAGCTGATACCAGTGAAACTGTGTTGTATCTAGAGGGAGCTGTCTGAGTGTATCAAGCATTTGATGATGCATAAAAACAGAACATCTAGGATATGAATCTCCAGAGCCAATTATACATCACACTGAAAGGAAAAAGAGTGGTTGTTGAGGCATTTTGATAAACAATGTCAGATAAATCCACCATTGTCAAAATAAATTGTGAACTGAATATGAAGGAATGTCTTGAAACGACACAGAACACCAAACCAGAACCAACTTTCTTTAAATGGTCTTTAATGTCTGCTGAATGCACCATGAACTCATGTTTGTTCAGGCACATTCTGTGGCAGAAACTTTTCATCCTATCTTGAACTGAATAAATGTCTGAGGTGTAGTCCGGAAGAAGCTTAATTCTTAAATTTAATTTCCCTGTTCCATCGGTCATTGGCACAGCTCACCTCAGTCCAGTGTTGAAAAGTAAATATATCTACTGTATTTCCATTTTACCTCCTTCTTTTACTCCAATGCTTTTGAGAGGGACGTGTTGTACTTTTAGTCCACAACATTTATTTAATACTTTTAGTTACTTTGCAGGTGGTTTGGTTGGCTGGTTGTTGGTTGGTTGGTTGACGCTCAATACACACACACACACACACACACATATATCATAACGTATAATAATATAATATACAAATATAATTCTGAAATGGACCATTACACATAGTGAGTACTTCTACCTTTAGTACATTTTGAATCTAACATTTTTGGATTATGAATACTTCTTCAACCACTACTGCAGCCCGACCACTGGAGGATGACAAATCTGTTCCATCTTGGTCAAATTCCTTTACATCCAGAATAAAGTACTTTGTCTCACCAGAGAATAAAAGGAATGACTCTACAAGGAAACTCACATTTATATTTATTCAGTGCTGAACTGATGAGGCAGCACTGCTACTTCGCCCCAGTGAAGACAAAGCTCTGTGAGAATACCTTAAGTTCTCCCTCTCTTCTCCAAGCACATTTAGTGTGGTAGTGTTACACTTTTCTAGTGTGGAAGATAAAAACACCTAAATTAAGATAAAACAGACCCAGACATGATTGTTATTGATTGCTATTAATTGGGTTGGATTCTAATTCCAACTACAGACTGTCATACACATCTGTTTTTTTTTCATCAACATCCATGCATTATTCCCTGAGAAGTGAATGGAATTGTCGAATAAAATTCCCCATCTCACAATGTTAAAGAAACTGATAAAAGATTCCTAGTACTGCCCCTTTATTTGGATCTGCACCAATAGTTACGTATGCGGGTCTTTTCTGGGCCAAGACCCATCCTCCAAGTTTTGTGGAAATATGTCCAATAGTTTTCATGTTATCCTGCTGACAACCCAACAAATAAACAAACAAACAACCAAACCAACCAATAAACACACAATGATCCAACCAACAAACCAATTAACAACCAATCAACCAAGCAACTAACCAATGGATCAACCAACAAACAAACAAACAAACAGCCAAACCAACCAACTAACCAATAAACAAACAATGATCGAACCAACCAACAAACAACCAACCTACCAATAAACAAACATTGAACCAACCAGCAACCAAGCAACCAAACCACCCACTCGACTGACTGACCGACAGGCCAACCCACCAACCAACCAACCCACCAACAACCAACCAACAAACCACCCAACCGACCGACTGACCGACAGACAGGTAAATCAACAAATATATCAACCAACCAACCAATCAACAAACCAACCAACAATCCAACCAACCCTAACCCTTAACTTTAGCCTAACCCTAACCCTAACCAACCAACAAACTAACAATGAAC
>OMLP01011513.1:1181-11357 GCA_900302685.1 Spondyliosoma cantharus | reverse complement strand
GGAGAGGAGGAGAGGAGGAGGAGGAGGAGGAGGTGAGGAGGAGGAGAGAGGAAGAAGGGAGAGTGATGGATGACAAAGGAAAGAAAAACGTACGTTAGTGGAAAAGATAAACCAGCGTGTGAAGCAGCATCAGACTGGACTCTGCTGTCAGAGGTGTGATCGAGTCGTCATCACTCGTCACACCTGACAGTCGCTCTGTGCAGCACGAGGTCATTATTTTTAATGACGCCGGCATCAGATCCGAACGCTGTGGATGCTGAAACACTGCCAGTTGTTTTCTGGAAGTTATGAAGTCAAATTTGTGCATTTCTGAGCGTGCAGAGCTCTGGGACTCTGCTCTCGGATCAGACCGGCACCAAAGGGGAAGTTCTGCTTTATTTCAACCTGATGTAATTCTCATAAATGAGCCCAGTGTGGCTCTGTGGGCTGAACTGACTCTACAGCTCAGCCTGTTTCTCCTCTGTGACAGTAAACTGAACATCTTTGTTTTCTGATATTTTACAGACAACAAATCAATGATTAAAAGACAAATGCTCAACGATGCAGATAAATAACCACGACGACACTGAGTCTAAACTCCTCATCATTATTCATCCATGTATTTCTGAATGATAACATCTAGTGATAAAACCCCAGATCGCAGTGACTTTCTGTCTGTATATAAATAAATATGTTTGTGATGGATCATGAGGTCACGTGTGGCAGCAGATGGCAGCGGCACCGAGCCGATGGTTTCAGTTCCAGAGAAACTTTTTCTGCTTCAGTTTGAACATAAAGCTTAACGCTCATGTTTATGTATAAAGTTCTACATAATTATGTTATAACGACTGAATACAAGCGTGTGCTGTGATGCTGAGCGGAGGAAAACGCTTCATCACGCGTCGTTTCACTTGATGTCATATTCTTTATGGTCAGTAAAGGTTTGTGTCTCTCCTGCTGCTGCTTCTGATACAACACAGTCGAGGTCGCTCGGTGACTCAGAATCAGAACCACATCACTTCACAAGAGATGTTAAAATACAGTGTAGTTAACTTTTTACAGTGATTCCTGACTGTGGACAGTGTTCACTGCGTCTCTTCTTCTTGCTGTCACACTTTGCTTTTTGTCACTTTCCTCTTTTTGATTCTGTCTCTCTGACCGTCTGTGTGTACGATGACGATATTCTCTGAGATATAATTGCTAAAAAATAAGTTTAACCATTAAACTTGAACACGGTCGACCTCTGTGATGTCAGCTGAGAGTAATAATGTGTTGTAAAGACGGCGAGCTTGAACCTCATCAGCATCAGATGTCTGCTGGGAAGATAAATATGCTTAAAATACTGTGTGTGTGTGTGTGTGTGTGTGTGTGTGTGCGTGTGCGTGTGGACGTTATGAAAACAGGCAGTTGTGTAAAGTTTTGTGAGGTGTGTGTGGGATCAGAGCTGCTCACCTCCTCGCACTCAAACTCATCAGAGGGGACGCACTTCTGACCTCCGTCCTGTAAAACAAGAACTCATTAGCAGAAAGTATCAGAAACACACAATTACTGCTGTGAAGCTTGACGCCGCCGCTCGTCCGCCCACTCACAGGCAGGACAAACAAGTCGGACTCATTAAAAGAGAGTTTTTGTGACTCTGGTGTTCATAATTGCAGGATGCTGATCTTTAACTAACCTGCCACTCACACACACTGACGATTAAAAAAAAAATCATGAGTTATGAACCAAATTTCACATTTAGTCAGTCTATTTTTACCCAGAATGCTTTAGGAGCTGACTGTGATAATCACAATAATTAAAATAAAGATTTCTGCATTCGCATTTGAATGTTTATCGACTTTAATATAATACAAAACCTGCTTTTTCAAACATACTATCCATAGAAACTGTCAGCAAACACACAGCGGCAGAGTCGTGTTTGATATCAAATCATTAATATATATCACAGTGAGGACAGCAGGTGTGAACGTGTGAACATCTGTCTCCATAAACACTGTTTCACGTCTCGTCCTCAGAAGCTGCTGGAGGTGAAGCTAACGATTAAACTGTGAAGGAAACAAACCAGAGTAACGACGCGGCCTGAAGGGAACGTGTGAGGAAGTGCAACAATTCAAAGGTAGCTCCGAAACTACCGCTAACTGCTGCTCACTGTCCACCCGGACAGCAGACTGAACTCTGAGAGCGACGGAGTGTGAAGACAGAGGAGATTCACACTACAGAGGTGATTTACACTACAGAGGTGATTTACACTACAGAGGTGATTTACACTACAGAGGTGATTTACACTACAGAGGAGATTTACACTACAGAGGTGATTTACACTACAGAGGTGATTTACACTACAGAGGAGATTTACACTACAGAGGTGATTTACACTACAGAGGTGTAGCTTAATTTTAGATTTAAGTCATCTTAATTATTATTTATATATTTCATTCCTCATGTGTTCTTCAGCAGATGAAACACACTGACAGTTATATATTATACGATGACTGTGTTCTCGTCTCTGTGCTGTTTCGTGTCATTGGATTACTTTTCTTACTACGTTTTTATTGTTTGCATTTCTTGTTATTTGCCCTGTTGCCTGCTGGGTACTGAATAATTAAAGCTGACCATAACTGGCCATCACATGAGTTTATATGATCGTTGTACATCATCCAGGTGGTTTAGAACCAAGAAACGTCTTGTGATCGTCTCTCGGAGGCGGCGAACAGTTAAAATGAGCTTCACGAGCTTCTCCGTCATTGAAATGCAGAGCAGCAGCGCGACACACACACACACAGCATCATTTATCTCCGTCTTCCATCAGCCTCTTTGTCAGCACTTCATTAGCATATCTCCTCCCGGTACCTGGGTGGGAGAGCCAATCAGATGTTATCGCTCGCCGGGACGGAAGAAAAACTCTTTTCAGAGACGGGAAATCATCGAGAGCGGGAAGAGAAGCCTGCACGCTGGATCATTATCGCTTTCTCTGAAATATACATGTCCATAAATATGCATCCGTGTGCACATACAGCAGGTTGTTGTAGCGATCATTAAAGCCGGGGATGAATCATTATCATATTGACTGTTACCGCAGTAACCTGTGCTGACACCCGACGCCTCTGCAGGTCTGTTCCTGTAAACTGACTGCTCAGCACGGCTCAGACGAACGACCGCTGTGTTCATGAGCTTCGGGGAAAATGATAGGATTCAGAAAACAGATTCACAGCAGCACTTATGAGGTCCAACATCCAGAGGGACACCGTGTTTACATCATATCTCTGTCTTTATGTTTCCGTCTCTTGTCACTCAGAACTTCCTCTCTGCTGCTGCGGGACGCCATTATTTACAGGAAATGAACATTCCAGGTGTGAAGAAAAGCTTTCAAAGTGCTGACAGATACAGTTTGCAGGTTACGGACCCGACGGAGCGGCGCTGGGTGTATTCAGACAGGAGTTTGAATTGTTGACAGGAGGCATCTTAACACGGTGTCGTCTCGCCCACTATTTCTTAAATGATGGGCTCAGACTCAGCGTGAGTCCAAGGCCATTTATTTTGGGTTCATGTTTATTTCACAGTGCGGCTGGAGTCATGTGTTCGTGTCTCAGTGTTTAAATGTTATTTTCCTCTTTAAATACATTCATCAAACATCATCTTGACGTCGCAGGACGCAGTCAGGAAGGATTTTAAAGGTTTTTGTGGCGACCGCGACCAGAAAGTTGTCTCCTGTCCATCTCTGATCCTGGAGACCAACCGTGATGCTTTCTAACCCTCACCAGGTGGTTTTTGTGTCTAAACTAACCAGAGCACCATCACAGTGCTGCGACAGAGGAACAGGAAAATCAACCTAAACAAACGTAAATGTAACTTATGTCTCTGGCTTTTATTGTGAAAGGAACCAAAGCAGAAACAAAACCAGATATTAATGAAAGTTCTGTTCTGTGATTTGACTGCTGTGGTTTATTTCTCCACTGACTGCACTTCACATCTTTATGAAGTCTTTCTGTGGGTGAAGCTTTACGGTCCATCGATCACATCAGTGTTTGTCGGTGTTAATATTCACAGAGCGGTTGTATTAATATGGATATTCAGCGTCGAGGCGTCGACCTTGTTACTCTCATACAGCGGCGTTCACTTAACGCTCCCTGTGGAGTTCTGATGTAAACAAACTCACACCGACACGTCTGCGTCCTCCAGCGCCGATCATCGTCCTCGCTGTGTTTCCTTCCTCACATAACAAATCTGAACATACATACACATGTTTTCATGTTCAGTGTTAGTCACTTCCTGAGGATTTATTTCTGTATCAAAGTAATAAGTGATTCTATAAATATGAGCACACTGCTCACAGGAACTGCTAACAGCTAATTCAGCGAACATAACGGCGATGATTTCAATTAAAATAGGCTCAAAGGACGGAGCTAAAGCTACAAACATTAACTCCAAATGATGGTTCCAAAAAACTGAGAATGATTTTATCCCCAAATAAAAGCAATACAAAAAAATAATAATAAAAGAAAAGATCCATTAAATCAAACTTGCCAGTGTGTGTTTGTGCCACCAGAACAAAGCTGACGGTTCACAGTCTCTTTGTTGCCTTAAATCCTTCATCCTTCCCCCCCAGAGACGCCTGGACCTCCATATTAAAGCACCCGGTGCTCAACCCTGATGTCCTCATTCAAGTGCACTCCAACAGGATCTACTAATCTGCACTCCTGTCTTTGTAACACCTGCGCCGGCTCAGTCACGTCAGCTGAATGGAACATCGCCAAACCCCAACAAACACCCCCTGCTGTGCATCGAGCGAGCCTGCGGCACCAGACAGCCTCCCTGTACCACCAGGATGTCTGCAGGCTCGACATGAAGGGAAACACCATCGACCCCGAGGCACGGCTGACTTTAGCTGTGGGAGGGCGGGAGGACACCGGCGCTGCCCAAATCAATAGTGATGGTACAAAAACATTAGAACCATCCCGTGAGGGAAAAACCACACCTGTTGTTTCACACTGACTCCAGGAAAGAGTTCTGGACGCTGCGCATAACGTAAAAACAGAATGTGGTCATTTACTCAACTGAAACAGTCCGAGACAACATATCTCATCAGCTTCAACTCATCAACTCTTCATAACTTAACGACTGAACAGATCCTTTTCAGCAAACGTATTTCCCTCCAAGGATTGTCAGATATATAAACATCCAAACATCTTTGAAGACCTTCCATTTCCTTTTCCACCTCGTCCACATCAAGTTCAAACAACATTCAGTGAAGCTTTGTTGTTGTTGAGGTTGAAACCGAAGACTTTCAGAGTTAAGAGGTGTTTAAATTTGACTCTCCTGGGGAATCTGGATGGTTTGCTGGTGGATCTGATCGAGATGGTATTTAGATTTTAGGTTATCTTTGAGGTAAGTATTTTTGCTAAGCTAAGCTAACCTGACTCTGTAGAACCAGCTGGTCAACAGGAGACGTTGTGTCCCTTCTTATCTTTACGTTACTTTTAGTTTAGTTTAAATAAAATATGAATTTAAGCCACCTGGGTGACTTGATCTCCACAACAAGGTATAAATGAGCTAAAAGTGAAGCAGCTGAGTGAAATATCTCTACATGCAGTCTCATTATATGTCGAGGTGTTCTATAATTTATGCTCTAAATACCTTACATAATGGATAGCAATTTACACCGGCCTCTAACCTGCAGCCTTACACCTCCTGCCTGTACATAATGGATGGGTTTGCACTTTCACTGGATGCAGGCAGGATGACGCTAATGTGTGTGCAGGTGAGGAAGAGCAAACCACATAAATCTGTTCCGCTCTGAACGCACAGACTTCCTGTTCCACTGCCTCTCTTTCTTTATCTCCAACTGATAAAACAGCAGCGTTTTATTGAAGTTCTGCCTTATAAAGACACAGAACAGTTAGTGAAGAGCCAGAGACGTTGAGAATAAGGGGTTTAAAGTTTTCACGCGTTATTGTTTAATTTTGTTTCACTATCTTACCCAAAGAAATGTTCAAAACAGGCTAAATCTTAACTTACTACTGAAAAAAATTCATGTTTATTCTTTCTTTTTAACTAGTTTTGTTTTTAGACGTCATTGTGATATTTTACAGTTAAAAGTGAAGTGTATGAATCTACGATATCAACAATTAAAGTTAGAACATTTTTCTGATCTTTCATTTTAAACCCTTGATAGTGCTGCTAATTAGCTAACATGCAATACAGTGATACAACAAGGACCTTTTAGCCTTAGCCTCAAGTCTGTTAGCATGATATTATGAATGTATCTGTTCATGTGGGCTTTATTTTAGACCCGCCCTACTCTGCCTCTGATTGGCTTGCATCTATCGTTTTCATGTGACCAAAGCCTCGATGTCTTCGTGGTCTTGCAGTGTCTCTGGGCTTGTTAGGGAGAGCAGACCAGCGGACACCAGGCCTGTCCTCTCGGCTCAGCCTAGAGATGCAGCAAAGAGCGGTTTCGGAGGACGAGTGATCCCAAGAGGAGGACAAAGAGGTTGGTATGTTTACTGGGAGAGCTACAGTTCATAAACCACAGTATCAGAGCTCCACTAAGGGATTCTTAATACCACATCTGGATGACAGTGTTATATCTGTTTATAACACTGTATTACACTTGTATTTGTCTCTTTTTTGAGATTCGTGTGCTGGCGTCAACACGGAGTGTTTTATTTTGAAAAGTAACCGGATGCTATATTGTCGGCCTGCTGTGTGACTTCCTGTCTGCTCTGTGCTAAATTCAGTTGAATTGCTGCGTCGTGCTCCAGTATCTGCCAGAAATAGAAATCCTGCATATTTGTGCCGGAGGCCGCTGGCGAGGTGGAGCCGTAACGCAACGGACACGTATCTGGTGGAATCGCAGGGCTATTTATTATTGTAAACTTATGTGCCATACATGTGAGGTTCGACTTGAATAGAATATAATTACTTTATTGATCCCAGACTGGAAAATTATTTTGTTACAGCAGCAGTGGGTCCGCAAAAAAACACTCACTGCAATAATCTATTTAAGGGAACAGCTGTATATGAGGTGACTGCACGTCAGCTTTGTAGAGATCCGTCCACGTCATGTAGTTCAAGCAGGAACTGTGAATAAAGTAATTATGAGTGAACCCACCTGCAGATTTGCACAAGTTGAAAACATACAAGCGCTGTCCATGGGCTTGATTGCGTTGCCGTGTAGAGAGGGAGCAGGTTTGGAGATGATTGGCGGCTGGGCGGGAGGTAAGAAGGTGGATGACGGCTCGGTCACAAGAAGAGTCCCTCCCTCCGAACCGTAACCGAACGACTGGATGGCATTTTCTGTGACAGGAGATAAAGAAAGCAGAGCAGAGAGGAAACATGAGAGGCATCGGTTATAAATATTAGACCTGTTTACACCTGCTATCAGCCAAATTACACTGGGACGGCTAAATTATTGTTTGCCACTGTTTTCACTTCCTGTCATATTTACAGACAATGAAATCTGTTCATGAATCAATTAATTACACACAAAATGTTGTTTAGAATCAGACCCTAAGTACAGAAGGCCTCCCCTGTTCTTGTTCACCACTTTAAGTTTTGCTGCTCACAAAATGTTGAATAAAATGGTTCTCATCATATAGATGCATAAATTCTTGAAAAAGAATTATGAAAGTAATTTAAGTTTGTCTACTGTAGGAGAAAAGAATTAATGTAAAAGTGAGTGTGAAGAGTTGAATTGTATTAACGAGAGGTTGAATATTCAGTGGGAGGAGGCCAAGGTGAGCGGGAAGTTGGTTTGTATGATACAAAATATTAGAAAGCTATTGATGAAAAATGCATCACTTTAGCTCATCATTTTTAAAAAGGTAGTTTGTGTATGCAGTGGGAAGAGGTCAAGGTGACAATCAAGTTGAAGTGTTGGTGCAAAGAAATGAAAAAGCTGTTAATAAAACTCTGAAAAGCTCTCGGGGCGTTTGTGCTCGCATGTTAAAGACAGTCAATAACTCAAATTCTACTCTTCTGTATCGCAATGATCCACGCTTCAACATCACATCACAACGTCAACATGTTCAACTTCATCCTGCTTCATCCAAAGTCATCTGAAACTACTTCAGGATGAAGCGTCCTGAATGTCTGACAGTAGAAGACATTTTGGTGATTCGGGACAATGGAATCACACGACAGCTGGTCACATCAGATGAATGTATTCTGACAATCCAGTGTATTCCGTCCATCCATCATCTGCCGCTCATCCAGAGTCCAGTCGTGATGGCAGAAGTCTGAACAAGGTCGTCCAGTCGTCTCTCTCTCCAGAAGCTTCCTCCAGCTCCTCCTGGAGGATCCTGAGGTGTCCTCAGGCCAGATGAGATATAGCCACAACATTTAAAGGACTAACAGGTGAAGTGAATAACACTGATGTGACAATTCTGTGCTGTTACGAAACTTTGGGTCCAGTTGACACAAATCACCCACCGAAACATCCCCTGATGGTAACAACACTCCACCCCACACCTCCCCAGCAGGACGATGTGTTCGGACACAAGCTGCTCAGTGATGGCTCACAAAACATGACAAAGATGTTGCCCCGTAACTCCAAGTTCCCCAAATCCCAATCCGAGAGAGCCTCCATGGGACATGGTGGGAACAAGTCTGAACTCAAGGGGTTCACTGTCAGACGCCACAGGACACTACCAGAGGTCCTGTGTTCACGCCTTGACGGATCAGAGCAAAGTTCTGATCCACAGTGGATCTGTTCAGGACTTCACACCAGGCGCCTTGAGCTCTTTGTCCCGTTCCTTGAGTCATTCCTGGGCTGTTCCTGAGGAGGTTCCTGATCACCTCAACTGGATCCTTCCGATGCAAAAGGATGAGTTCCTGCTGGATGTGCTGGATGTAACAGCAGGACATTCAGGGGTCCACTGGCCTTGGACAGGTGCCAAAATAAATCTTTAAAAAGGTCAGAAATTCATCAAACAAACAATCATTCTGGACTCCAGGGAAACTACTGCCCACTTCCCAGAGGCTAATGGAGATCTGGAGAATAAAGAATCAGACCACAGCAGCTTTTAGTCCAACACACAACAAAAATAAGTGACTGTAGTCGTCAGACCTCACCGGCAGGGTTATTCTGTATGTGGCTGAATCCACTCTGATGTGTTGGGTGAATGATTGATGAATGATCGTGTGATTCAAACCACTCAGCGTGAAGCGAAGGCCGCCGCTCCGCCTCTGAGGAGCTTCAAATGGCTACGAGACCGACTGAAGGTTGTTGTTGCAGCAAAACTGTAAAACCTGTTTTCCTCAATTCTCCAGATAACATGACTGTTTCTGTCTGTGTTTTCTGTTCGGATGTGATCACAGCAGAGTGAAATATATGTAACCTTTCAAAGAGCAATACTACATTCTGTTACTGACAGAGGCTGTATATGTTTAGATATACGATGCTGATGTTTCACTGTTTGGAAAGTCTAAGCTGCGCAGCACAGTTAATAGCTCTGCTCTCATAGGGTGACAACGACCCGCTCTCTGGGTCGTTGTGTTACCCAGGAAGCTGAACTGCTTTGGGTTCGTGCAGCACCTAGCAGCGTCCACAGGTTCTGTATCCAGTCCTTCACTTTACTTACATCCACGGTGGGCGTGTTAGCGGTTAGCTGCAGCCCTGCCTGCTGACACCATGTGGTCTAGAATCAAATATTTAGTGAAGACGTGTTTCTGGATTTCACTCTGATGTCTGATGTGATGAACAGTGAAGTGGCTACTTATGTTTTTGTGCCTAAACAAACAGTTAAATGATACGACATGTAGAAAGCAGCGTCTCTCTGACCGGCTCCGTCTGATCACATCTGGTCTTTACTCACTCTGCGGTCTGCGTGATTACATTCCAATAATGTTTAATACATGATAACACGCAGCTCTGATTATACAGTATATTGACGTGGCCCCTCGTTGCCACCGGCACACTCGGCTCGTGGATCTGCATGTATATGTGGACATTAAGCCGGAGGAGGAGCGGCTGTTTGTTTGATGGAGGCGGTGCAGAGGTGATGTTGTAGCTGGGGCGCTGTTATTTAAAGAGAGTATCAGGGGATCTTCAACACACTCACAGTCCTCCTCCACCTAACCTTTCTGCTCAGCCATGTGACTCGCTCACACTCCTGTTTGCACATTTACAATACATACATGTATATTTATATATATATATATATATATATATATATATAATATATGTATAATGTATAT
>OMLP01011510.1:0-11335 GCA_900302685.1 Spondyliosoma cantharus | reverse complement strand
CAAGCCAGCACACACACACACACACACACACACACACAGACACATACGTACACACACACACACACACACACACTTTCGCACGAATACACACACTTGCACAGCAACACACACCATCACCCGTTGCCGTAGCACAGAATAGATGACCGCACTTACTTTAAATGTCCCGTGAAGGAAAGTTTTCAGATTTTTTTCTTCTCTCCTCCGCCTCCCTCAGACCTACTCCGCTCTCAGTGCCGCGGCAAAGAGGAGCCTAGAGAAAGTGTAGCCGCCATAGGCACCCCGAGCTGTTAGCCTCTCTTATCAGATATCTATAGCTTAAAAAAAACAGGTGGCTCCCTATCATTTTATACATTTTCCCTTGTATGGTCTTCCACCTTGCACGGATGCAGACTGTGCTCTCTGCATCTGGTTGCACAAGCACAATCAATATGGAAGGGGAGAGCTATTTTATGATTGGAGAAGTTGTTGTGTTTTTGGTGGTGAAATTCATTATTTAGTATCTGAACCTTCAGCAATTCAGTATCATTTATTCATAAAGTCCCTTTTTGCCAGGAGGAAATGGATACAGCTGCAGCAACCGAGAGAGAGAGCGAGAGAGAGAGAGAGACAGAGAGAGAGAGAGAGAGAGACAGACAGACAGAGAGAGAGTGCGAGAGAGAGAGTGTGAAAGAGAGGGGGAGAGAGAGAGAGGGAGCGAGAGAAGTAAAGAAAGAGAACGATGGGGGAGAGATGAAGAGAAAGAACATGTGGGGAGTGTGAGCACGGGTGGTGGATGGATTGATGATATTGATCAGGCACCTCTTGAAATAAAGGCATCGGGGCTTTATTTTTTCAAGCTCGCATGATTGACAGATAAAGAGAGGAGATGGCTGGGAGGAGGAGCGGGCCTTGAACATCACATGCCGGCACTGAGCGATTAAAGGGGCTCTTCTGACAAGCACAGCGAGGCAGGCTCAAGCACACTACAGAGGCAGAGGGCTGGATTGTGAGGAATCACTCGAAAATGATGTTTGTTTACTTTGCAAAAAAACACAGGAGAAAGAAACGCAGAGAGGGGGAGAGTAGTTAAGTGGAGGAGTTGTGTGTGTGTGCGAAACAGCTTGCTTTGTAAATTTGTTCCTCAGAAGCTGCAGCTATGGACCGTACAAATGCTGACTAATGTCGAAGCTGCTGCACCGTTCTTTGAAACAGAGAGAGAAAAAAAAAGGCTGCAATAAAGGCCAAGTTTAGAAAAAAATGGCATGCATTCAGTGAAAGTCTGAATCCACAGTGTGTAGTATATTACAGAAATGAGAAGAGATGTATGAAATCATTTACCACACAGTGTTTTCCCATGCTTTATTCTGTGACAAGGAAATCTTTCTGCACTCACAGAAAAGGAGTAAACAGGCGGGTTGTTTTTTTTCATTGTCTGTTTTGTATTCTGCTCAAAATAAAAGCAATTTGAAAATCGTTCCAGGTCTTGAATTATTTAGATTCAACTTAGTGCAACGCTAGCACCAGAAATTGCTGAGATCCATCTCAGTCAGCCGGTAAAGAATGAGGTGTACCTGTAGCTGCCATGGCCTTTGGCTTCAGAGCTGCCATTGGCTGCCGTGACTTCATGTTTTGTATGTGTAGGATGCTGTGCGTTCAAGTGCGTGTGTGTTTGTGCGTCAAATGTTAAGAACAAATACAAAAACACAAGTTGTTTAAATTTAACTCAACTGATTACTTCTTTTAATTGAAGGCCACGCGCATGCCTGAGCTGGAAAACAACAAATAAATCCTTTTACTTACAGGCCAAACAAAAGGAAAGTTGAATCCATGGCTTTTTATTTATAAAATAATATCTGAATGAAACAAAGAAGCTTTATTACTTCTCACCTCTAGTACCAATATGTTTTTCAAGAGGTTTCTTTGTACCAAGAAGCTGTACAGCTCATGTTGCAGGGGGGTGTAACCTGCATTGAAGGTTGTCAATGTGTAGAATTTGATGGTTTTAAAAACACTTCTTTATTAATTCATTAATTCACTGTCATAGATCATTTTAGCCGAGGTGCCTGCCCATGTTCTGCTCTCCATTGTGGCTCTGTTGTGATTTATAAAGCACAAAGCGGTCAGATGAAGGCTGCAGGCCACACGAGAAACATCGAAACCTTTAGCAGGATGCATTTTCTCTTCAGATTACAATGTGTTCGAAATGCTCAAGTGGATTGTTACCTATTACCATCATTCAAAATTCAAGTAAATTCAGTTGTGTTCAATTGTTGTTTAAACCATAAACAAAACGTATAGTCCTCCATTGTTTTATGATGGAAAAAAGATATAATTGAATTGTCAAAAATGCGTACACTGTATCTTTATATCTTCTACTATTTCCAAGAAAATTTCTATAGAGTCTCCTCGGTCTGCAAATGTGTAAAATGCAGCCACATTTGTGAGAAAAGGACTTTGTGGGAAAACCTACAGGGTGCTGTAAAAGCCTGGAAAAAACATATTGAATTTATAGACTGTAGCCATAGTCTAAATGCAAGGAAGTCTGCTAGAATCTGAGACTTACTGTATGGCTTTTATTTTCCTATGAAATGATTGGCAATTTAGAGCTGTGTGAATTACCCACAGCTCTTGGTTGCTGGTAATATTTCCAATGATATGTGAGCAAAACTGAGCCACATTCACATTTCAGCCATGAGAAAAAAAGTTCGAAACCATGTTGTGAAAAAAAGGTGAATAAAAATAAAATCAGCTTACATTTTACGAAGAAATATACCATTTTTAGGACCACAAAATACTGGTCCAGTCCTTTTACAATTGAAGCAAAAAACTGGGTTACCTTTTCACTCTGCAATGTCTTTGTCCTTGTCTAATGACACTACAACTTGTAGCTGACAGGTGAACAGATTATTTGGTGAATGGACACACCCTTGTGAATTTGAACAGAATAACCAAGAATGGGTAAGAGCAGGTGTTTCCTCCAGGTTTGTCAGGGCTTAAATCATTTTGAGACCTACTTTTTCTCTCCTTTTGTTGGCTACATCTCAGTTAAATAAATGCAGCTCAGCGTAAAATATCTATCGTATCCAACTTGTTTAACTCTCAACAGGGAGAACTGTCATTTAGAGTTACAACGTAAGTAATTCCTCAACGTGTATTTTACTGATATAAATGTTTTAAGGCTGCATATTAAACAGGATTCCCTTTTTCCTCCTGACATCTTAAAAGGTTATCCTCTGCAGAGTGAGGCTGACTTGATGAATGTTTTTTGTTCAACAAGAGCAAACTATATATTGATCACGGCCCATAATACAGTAGATTAATAGAGCAGTCATGTGATTATTTTTTTTTTCTCGGCCTGTCTGCTTGTTAATGCTCAGGGGAGTCTGCTGCCTTCTCTCTGACGTCATGGATGCAGCACGGAGCATGTTTAGACGACGCTGAAGAAAGAGGCTGAATTACACTGTCTGTTACCTCATAAGGCAGAGATGATTTATGAGTGTCATGTAATTAAATCAGTTATTTAAATCGCCCGGTAATCTGGCATAACCTGGACACCACTTCTCTTGCTGTAGTAAAACTTTGCAAAGAATAGTTCCACAAACTTCACACAGAGTCCAGAGGATACTGTTGCAACATGGAGCTGATCACTCTCAGAGAAAGAGAGCGAGAAGACAACAAGACCATACAGGTATGAAAAAAAAATCCTTTCAACTTCCTCTTGATCGGCAGACACTTGCATTGGGGCTACTTGCGGCTGCGGATTGACTGGCAACTCCGGAGCCACTCATGTCAGCTGTCGATCAAACTGACAAAGCACAAAAGTCTGGTTCCACAGCCTCCATGACTGTGCGCAGTGAGCAGCACAGGACTACCAGGGGCCAACCACATTAAAGCACTCGCCTCTCCTTCATTACCAGAGGGACACAATAGCTCTGCCTGCCAAAACCCCTGTGAATTCACACTCTTTTTTTCTAAATTACATGTACCTGCAGCCCAATGTGATACAATTAGGAGTTGATTATGTGTAAATCAAATGATGACAGCCTGACCGCACGGCTGTCTGGCATGTTGTCATTCCATGGTAGCCAATCCACTGCCTCGGGAGAGAGGTAATTGATTCCCAGGCCCCCCTGTGGGAATGCTGCTCCCCTCATCTTGCATGGCGCAGTAGCACAAGTATCCCCGACATGAGAATTTTCAACGAGCACATGTATCCACGTCGCTATTTCTCCGTGAACTCTGACCCTTAACACTTTGGATCTCGAAATTGGAGGATTTCGGGTCCTGTTGCACATTGAGAATGGAAAATAGGAGAGACATGTGTTCTATACATAAATGTCGTCATAAATGTGTGCATGCATAAATTTTGGCAAATTATTTGATTTTGGAAAGTGTTTTTTATGTGATGCGTGTGTGTGTGTGTATGTGCGCATTTGTGGCTTGTGCCAAATCACTGACTTCTTTCTGAAGCCTCTTTGAAAGATTTATGAGATGTTGAACCATTGTGTCTGTGTGTGCACACCCTGATGTGTGTGTGTGTGTGTGTGTGTTTGCTTACTTCAAAGCATAAGTGTGCACGTTAACCTTTACTGTTTTTTCCCTTTCTACCTGAAGCCCCAACACTCACTGTAATGCGACTTATTATTATTTTTATTATAGCTTATTATCTGCTCATGGTATCTGCTATCAAACTGCATCTTTTGTAGGCCTAAAACATCAAATATTTCCCCATGAAGTGAACAAAATAGATGCCGACTCATGGTGTTAGGACTTGAAATGTCATGATAATTTGGGTTTTAGGAAAAAGGTCTAAACATCCATATCAGTTAACTTTTATTCTCCAAAAAAAGCTAAATGGCTTTGATGACGGCATGTTGGTGCTACGAAATACACAGCTGGAAAGAGAAGTTTGGGAAAGTTTTGATACAAACTTTCATTATATTCAACAGGACAAAAAAATCTATAACCATAAAAATATAACATTTAAACAAATTTATATTGATTTCATTTTTAATTTTGTGGAATTTAACGCTAGAAATTGTAATTTTAGACAGCTTTTCACTCTGTCGCACTATTAACCTCTGCTGGAGAAAAAACCCCCAACAATTCAATATGCTGAAACATCTGCTCATGAGCAATCAGGACTAGGAAATACAATATAAACAGAGACGGAAAAATAATAAGTGAGGGATTACACACACGGTGACCTGTGAGTGTGTCAAGAAAAGGCGTCTTGTGAGAGCACTCCAGCTACCAGTGAGAGAGCTGCGAGTGTGCTTCATTGAGGATTAGGGTCTTTCAGAATCACTCGTCCACAGATCTCTGCCAGTATTCCCAGTGAGACTGATTATCCGGGCCTGTCACAGACACAGAGGATAATTACAGGGTCTCCCTTAGGTCACCACTCTCTCCATGCCCCGTTGAATGGAAACACACTGCTGAGCGGGACGCTAGAAAAGACGGGGAGGGAACACAGGTTACTGCCACACACTGGCATGAAACTACGGACAAACAATTTTTCTTACTTTGTGTCTCTTGTTGCCGCTGTTTATGTCTGTCTACGCTCTTCCCACTACAGTTCTCACATTTCTCTCCTTATCTGCTACATCAGGTCTGTCTCTCTGTCTCAGACATGCTCTCAGTCTCAGTTAAGTCGTCTCCCCCCTCCGCTCGCTCCCTTTCAGGTGCTCCCATTCTCCTCACCGCTCCCTTCTCCACCCTTCACTTTTGTTTCACATCTCCTGTGTCAGCGCTACCTCTCCCCCTAGTGGCCTGATCGTAAATGACAAAATGGAAACTCGGGACACCAACACAGCACAAACTCATCCTCTATGCAGTCCACAGAAGTAACTGCCATTCCTGCTACTGAGGCGTACAAAAGATAGGGGGGAAAAAAAAAAAAAGAAGGAATCAGCGAGGGATAGAAAACTCCACAAGGACAAAGTGACACTGGAAGAAATCCTAGACCTCCACTTGTCCCAGAGCCCCTACAGGAACATAACACCAAAGCCCCTTTTCGTTCCAAAATAAAACTGCCTGCAGACTCGTCGAGGACTTGCCACAATAACACCACGTGTGTGTGTGTTTGTTGAAAACTTTTCAACCTTTACTGGCTAGATTTTGTTCATTGTGTGTATAACCAGGAAGCAAATATAGTTTTTGGTTTGTTTTTTGCCACAGAATCCTTGAGAAAAGTTTTTAAAGTTTTTAAGGTTTTAATTATCATTTCAATTTAAATTGTCCAGGCTCCTGTTACCATCGGCCAAGATGATTGTTTCATTCAGTCAACACACTGAAAGAAATGAAAGCAATGACATCACCGTTGTTTTGTTCGCCATTGCACTGATAGTGGCTCTCATTAATAAATGATAAGGCGCAGGCTGAGCCAGGTTGGGTCATGGGGTGTTCATAGGATAGGTCTGACACAGTACGTCTAGTCGTCTGAGAGAAATCTATAAGAACTAGCAGCAAACAGAAACAAGAGAAAACAAGTGAGAGAAAGAGAGCGACTGTAGGGATGCAAGAGAAAATTCAAAACTAAAACAAAGGCAAAGGAAAAGACACTGCAGTGCATTAAAACTGTCTCCTTTAGTTAAAAGAAAATGCATCCTGCTCCGTTTTGTCCTCTGTGACGAGCTTCAGAGACATTAGCAGCGTTTAGGATCACTTCAGAGCCAACCTTGTGCACCGTCCAGGACCCCACCCTCCCTTCATGCTCTCACTGTGTGTGTGGCTGCTTAATTATTGATGCTTATGTATTGCTGATTTTGGTCTTTGTGTTGTCCCCGGTGAATGCTCTAGTAAGGCGGATGGAGGTATTTATCTAACTCTGAAAGTAGGGCTCTATTGCTCATCCTGTCCACACAACGCCAGGCCATCCCAATGGATATGACCTCAGCAATGCCGCACTGAGAGGACGTTCTCCCACACGCAGGAGTGTATGTTTTCATTTACCACTGAAATTATATACAGGATGGCGCTGAGGGCTGTGCTTCAGTCTACAGTTACCAGTGAGCCAGCACTGCAAGAAAATGGTCTTAAGGTATAAGCTATAATGTGGGAAATTCATGATGAAATCATACACTGTTGTTCTTCTTATAATTCTTTTTACAACCTTTTCTCAAAATCTGCACTGATAATCAAGACCGGACTGTCAAACCAGGCTAACAGGCAATGGAGGCCATTTTTAACATTTTGGTTTGTGTATTAAAACTGTGTTTGAAATGTTTTCTACTTAACAAGTGATTTAAAATGCATTCATTTCTAATCACACATTAATTTACAGTAGATACAGTACTTTAGTTGAATCCACTTTAGGTCATGTTGTGATATATTGTTCAGAACATGAATACATTGTGAGTCAGGAGTGCTGGATTTATGCTCTGGTTATGCTCTGAGGAAGTGCAATGGTGCTCTCTTGTGGTGAAAAGGCATCATTGCTCATTTCACTGGCTGTCACAAACCCATACTACAGCACTTACTAACTCTCTACAGTCTACGATCCACTATGCAAGTAAACATCACAAATATATACTTTTTTTTTTTGTTTCCATGATTTTGTGTGTTCTTTCACCAAGACAATTCAAAAATGTTTTTATTCCCCAGCTGTGACACTCTATATCCCCTGTTTTGAATGTACTTTGTTACTTTTCTGGTGTCAAAACCTCCTTTTGTATACAGTATGTACAGGGGTGGGTAGTAACACACAGGGTTGGGAGGGTTACATTGAAAATGCATTCTGACACAGTTACTAATTACCCAGTATTACAACATTAAAGTAATGTAACTTGATTACTTGCGTTACTTTTGGATTACCTCATGCAACTAAAAACTTGTTAAGTTCTCAATTATAGAAATCTCAATTCTATTCAATTCTAATCTTAATAATGTAGCACAAGTATCACCGACACAAGAGTTTTCAATGAGCACATGTATCCACGTCATTATTTCTCCACAAATTTTGACCCTCAACAATTTGGATCTTGAAAATGGAGGATTTCATGTCCTGTTGCACAGTGAGAAAAAAAAAATAGGACAGCCATGTAATAGGAGAAAGTGCGTATTCTGTAAGAAAATAAGTGTATTTAGTTTCACTCATGTGCATGGTTACAGGCTAGAATATCATTCTTTATTTTAAAATTATAATCCTGTCAGTAATCCTCTTTTTTAGCTGAATGAATCTGAAGTCTAATTACATCTTATTTTAGTTTCTGTAACTTTACCGGAATGCAGTTACCTTTTTTATATATTTATATCTAATATCTTGATTACGTAATCCTGTTACATGTATTCAGTTACTCCCCAATCCTGGTAACAGAATACATGAAACTGGGATTTTCTGCAATCCAATAAGTATTACAATCCACAATTTATAGTTACATTGTCGAAGATTACTTGATTACATCTTTAAAATGTGACATTTTTAAAACAGCGTCCCAAATACTGTGGAATACGGAGAGTATTTCTGTAGTAGTTTTTGCCAGTGCTGTTTTTGGAAGGGCAATTCAATGTGGCTAAATGTAAATGCAATGAAAGGCATTTTATTTAATGATGAATAAAACAATATTTTTGTGGCTGTATCCATTATAAAAAATGCCATGTCATTTCTACTTAGTAACTGACTACAAAGTAATCAGACCCAACCCTGAGTATGAATATTATTTGCCTTGCTTACTCTTCAAAAAAACTATATCAACAGAGGTGATATGTGGTGATGCATGTCAATTAAACTGCATCTTTTGAATGTCACTGCCAAATAAACTTACACAAATAGGCAATAAAATGCTCTTTGAAGACTATAATGGTTATGTTTTGTTTTACAGGATGTACATAAAGCAATTTTACCACCACCCTGAATGGTGTGTGCATTTACATATCCTTTGTTCACTGCATTGTTGGAGAACACTACCGTCCTCTCACGGCACACTCAAAAATCTGTTGTTTTTGTCTGCCTACTGTTTGGTATATTGTGTTTTCTTGTATGAGCATGTACTCAAGACTCGATCTGTAATATGGATTTAAAATACAGAATGGGTCTGTCCTAATTGTACAAATTAATGACATGATCAATCATTTTGCAGAAATACTCCTGTGAAATATTGTGCCACATTGGTGAAATTCAATCTCTCATTCCAAAGTGTATTGGATTCATTTGTGTGTATTAAATCAGATACTGACATGCACTGTGAATCAATACTCTGTGGTAGTACATCACGAGTAGAGGAAAAATACTCTCTGGCCATTTAATCCCACAGGGTTTGATTCTCAAAAAGAAGGTAAGAACTATAGGTCTCCCTCCTGCCAGTCTCCGAGCTGTTCAACAGATCTTATCAAACAGATCTGGTTACACAAGCTGTAGCTCTAAGAAGGTGGAGGACCTCCAAAAAAAATATTAGCAGTATTGACATCTTTAATGTGTGGCAAAGGTCTAATCCCAGAGGCCACCACACTAATGGGGAAATATTGAGTGTTGCCAGAACAGAGGTTTTCTTCTAATCTGTCCATTATGTGCTTTGGACAACCACTTTCACCAGAGATGAATGTACAGAGACGGGTGGGAGATAATGTGATCAATTTTGATACAATAAAAGGGGTGATAACTCAAAGTCGGTCACACTCTCCAATGATTAGCTCGTGCCTGTCTGAAAGAATACTATTAAACTAAGATCTCTGAGCCATTTCCTCTTTCTTTCTGCGATTTGCTGAGTAATCCAATCAATGCAAGCCTCTTTGTCGTTCCCTATTTCATCCCTGACTTATTGCAACCCCTTAAAAATCTTTTGTGTCATTCAGTCTTAAAACATTTCCTCACTTGAACCTTACCAGCAATCAACTGTTTTTTCCCACATTGCTCGAGCATCCGATCCATTAGGTCTCCAACTTTTCACATCAGGGCGCCTAAAAGAAAGCAAGAGCAGTGTTTAGGATGCAGGACAGCAACCAACAGTCTTCATTATTTAAGCCTGCATACATAGCTTTGCACGTTTGACTAAATAGGGGAACTGGCGGGATGTGAGAGACAGTGAGGGAATTCGAGAGCAGAAATTGGGCGAGTGAAGAAGACTCATCCAGTTCTCTGATGCATAACTAAGACAACACTGTGGGCCTGTGGTTTAGCAGCACACAATGCTCTTCTTTAGCCCTGGGCTCTATCAGAGGGCCCTATCTCTCTTCCACATCCAGCCACTCTGGGTCCACACATGGGCCCAGCCAGCCAGCGGATGGCACTGTCGCTGGTGATAACACACTGCATTGTCTCTGAGTTTGGAGCATGTTTGGCTACAGTCTTGTGTTGCAACTGCAACTAAAGCTGCTGTTGGGTGGGAAGAGGTATGTGGAGTTATGGATTAAAGGAACAACTGTGGGGCTAAAAACACATTTGTTTTTTCCATATAGGTTGCGTTGCTTAAAGGTGCAGTCGGTAACTTGGAAGAGAGAGAGGACTTCGCATTAAATTTGAACAAGTACAACGTTCAGATCCCTCCCCCTCCCTCTCCTGCCCTGCCTCCGAAGTCCCTCCCCAAGAGGAGGCTGGCGTGCATGGGACCTGCACGTGACTGAAGAGGCCAGGTAAACAATATGGCGTATGAATCGGTAATAACGTGAACTCCACCCAGCTAGATATAAAACACTTTACAGTGACTTTCACATGGCTATACCTTACCGAGAAACTTGTTCCTCAATTCATTACGTTTGTTTAGCAATAAAGTATAATTTTGTGATAAATATAACGTTTGGGAAGTGTAATATTTAGCTTAGCACGTCAGTCACGCCAGTAAATTAGCAGCTTATTTACATTTGTCGCTTTGCAAAAAAAAATTTGTATTTACTGATATGGTTAGAGTTTTGAGACTGAGACACTGGGCTCAGATGAAGAGTTACACCCCAGCAGCTGCTTCTACGAGCACAGGTAGACGAGGGAGCCGTGGATGAGGTGGATCAGGCCGAGGTCGGGGCCGTGGACGCCGGGGAAGAGGACGTCGTGTGGGCCAAACACCCGATGACCTCCGTGGCGATGACATCGCTCGAGTCGAACATTTGAGATTGCATTTGAACGTGTAAGTAGTCTCAGTAGTAATAGTCTGTTTCTAAACACAAACAATTATCATTGTATCTAAGGTAATAGTTGTTAGCTGTTTAGCTGTGGATGTTGTGAGCCTCAGTCAACATCGTTTTTACTAGCATATACACTTTATCTTGTAATTACTAGGAGCAAATTCAACGCTTGGATGTACATCAGGCACGAGTAAACTTTGACTCGGGACCCCAGCCTCATCTTTGATGTCCTCAGCCACTCATCAGCCCCTGCTGCTCCTGCGACAGCACCTCCTGTCCAGCTCCAGCCCTCATGCTGCAT
>OMLP01011502.1:0-11744 GCA_900302685.1 Spondyliosoma cantharus | reverse complement strand
ACAACATGACAGTTACTTGGTTACTGCTCACTGTCTCCCTTGTAGTCCCGCATGCAGGTCTAATTTATCTCCACAACTGTAGACTCACAGGTGGTGGCATTGGATCTGGGGTGAAAAAATGCATATATGAGGCTATATGGTGGTTGCGATTTAATCTTCTGACCTCCAGAAAATATAAAAAATTCTCTGATTGTATTGAGAGTTGTATTGAGTCACACAGTCTGCATGCACCAGAAATGTTCTCCGTTCCTACTGCAAAGCAGGGGGCTGAGAGTCCCAAACTACTGACCAAACATTCTATTTTAGTGATAGCTGAATTTGAACTATATTATATATACACATACATATGCTCTTTTTATTTCAGAACTGTTTTTAATACATGAAAATGATTCTGAAATAAATATGGATTATAGCCTATTTTTATTTTATAACTCTCTTTTAACCCTCTGAAAATGATGGTGGATCATCTGGCATTAACATTACTGTCTTCTGAAGGCCGTCACAGGCTCAGTTTTTAAGATTTAAGCATCATAGAAATCTTGAAATTGAAATGAATCCGCTGATACCAAACATGTCATGCTAGCTTACTGGGAAAGGAGCTAAATATCGCTCCAAATTTGAACTGTTTTTACCGCAAGGCCAGTGACCTCAATGTGAAATGATTACTTGTAATAATAACTTTCAGTCAGCACTTAATGAGGCATCCCTCATTAAAAGATGAGGATGAGGAACCTGCTGCTGCTGAAACTGAGCTAGATTCACGGCTGTCTGACTGCCTTCAAGCTTTACAACTGCTGACGTTAGCTTTAACTGTTCTTAAACTGTGTTAGCTGTGAACTGTGCTCACCTTTCTTTTGAAACCTTTTTTTCCCTTTCTGCCTTTTCCTTTCGTTTAAGGCTCCCTGATTTTGCTTGTCTTGATAAGCAGCACCCACTCAGCTCGTTAAGCTGTTTGGAGACGCATCTTCGTATCTACAGCTGCAGGGGTGGACTGAACCATTCTGTATTGTAAGGGGTGAGAGGGGCCTCAGACAGCCTCCACTATTTATTTTTTTTATACAGAGTAAAGTCTCTCATCCGATTTATTTATTTTAAGTTAGTTATGACACTAATTACTTAGAAATAAAACAAATAAAATATATATATTTTTTTATTTCAGGCCTTTCGAGGGCCCCCTTCCCCACTGGGGCCCTGGTAATCAGTCCCACTTGTCACCCCAGTTCGACGCCCCTGTTTGGATGTTCTGGAATGCCTCATCCTTCCCTCCATGTCAATGCAGTTTTCCCGTAGGCTGGTTACCTCTGTCTCAAGCTTGCCTACCTTATTTTGCAACGAAGTCACGTTGTCTGACCGGATGATGGTGACACACAGTAAAAAGTTTCATCAGAGCATGTTCAAAACACAGTTTTTCTCAAACTGACCACTGATAATATGTAGAAGATGAGAATGCATTGCTCCTGTTTGAGATTAAGAAAGCTCTTGACTGTGATGTTCGGGTCTATGTGTGCTTTTACAGGGGCAAGTACAATCTCACAAATGGTGTATACAAATATTTACATTTTATTTACTTTCCACAAAGGTATGCAGTCACAAAAAGATTTTTAAGCTCACCACTGGTGCTGATGTGCTACTAAGATATTATACAGTTAGCCATACTTAGACAAGGGTTAGGGTTAGCCCTAACCCTAACCCCCTAACCCTAACCCAAAACCTGACCATTAGCTTTAACATGGTCTCAACATTGTACAAGCTCATCTTTGTAGAGCTGCATTCATTTTGGCAAGCTTTGGTAAAAAGTACTTCAACTGGAAAAAATACAGACAGAAGACAGCAGAGTCACGAAAATAAGTTGCTATGACTTACTGTTATATAGTGGGTGAGGCTGAGGATAACAATAATTAAACTAATTCATAAAAAAATGAATAGATTCATCACAGAACAATCTCAATCCTTGTCAGGGTTAGTGAGGTTACTTGCTCAATTGTTCTGTAGCTCTGTAACTATCATTAGCAGATAGTTGCCATCATCAACATTCCAACGGTAATCACTGATATAGAATGTTTAATAACCCATGTCTCTCTTCCCCTTGCTCATGTAGTAAAAGATGAAAGAAATTTGCTAGTATCCCTGCCCACTATCTAATCAAGACAGAGAACTCCATAAAGAGGCGGTCTTGTCTGCTTGTGAACAAGCAGAGATTGCTAACTGCAAAGCAGACAGGAAGCTAGCTAAAACATTGACAATGTTTAAAGGAGCTTTAACTTTTTGTCAAATTACTTTTCAATTACTTGACTAAATGCAGTGCCATTTCTCAAAACAATCAGACTGACAGCAGAATATTTGGATGTCTGCGATGAGAAGGAACACAATAAGAGAGCCTGAAGAAGAGAAACAAAAAGTAACTTTTCTCTTTCATTTACAAATAAATACATTAGATCTGATGCATGACAAGGCTATGGTAACAAGGATACAATATCGAAAAGTGTCTCAGCTTTGAAAAGTGTCTTTTTTGGTGTTTAATCCATAGTTCTTAACCAAATGGTTAAAAGTGTTTAAAAATGCTGTGCCATAACAAGAGTACAAAAATACATACTTATGCAGGACAAGTACAATAATTAGTCTTTATGAATACTTTGAGCACTTACAGCACTGTGTTGTTTGGCCAGCAGCCACACAGACGTGGGGGAGTTCATTGAATTTCTCCTGGGTACGAGGAGCTCAAGGTGGCGGTAGAGGAACAAAACAACATACAACAGCAGTAGTGCATTTAAAATGAGCAGACAGCTGATATGCAGCATGTTAAACTGTGTAACTTTTAAAATGCTCCAGAAGAGCAAGGTGAACTGGTGTGGGGAACACCAGCAGGATTTACATCGAGTCATGATGGAGAAAGTTTAGATGGCACAGTCGTCCTGAGCAGCAGGGCTGAAGGCGGAGCTCCGCAGGGCATCCAAGCAGTTGACCAGGATGAGCGCGCCGGTCAGGTGCTTCCAGCGTTTGGTGATGGGGTTCTTCATCTTGTCTAAACCCATGTGCAGCTCCTGGATCACGTCCCTGTAGCTATCACCGAGTTGAGCAGCCCACGTGACCAGAAAGTCATATGCCGGCTTCCACATGGCCTGCAGACAGAGGTAGAGGGAGAACAAACATCCCATAATGTGCTTGACACACTGACATGTCTGAATGTCCCTAATCATGACTGAGCAGATATTGTCTTGACTACAGACTGACAATGTACTCTAAGTTGTTCTATTTTTTTGTGCATGTTTGTAATAAATTAAAAAACAAATTACGTTTTAAAAAAATATATTGATCTGAACATGATGGCCATGTTGTGATGTGAATCCTGTCAAGAAATTTCTGTGACCACTGACTCAACGTGCTCGCTGATTTGCTGATCATCCAGTCCAGGGGCCTGGGAGCCCGAGTAGGGAAATTTAGGATTTTTGGTTCTGGAATAAGCCATTAGAATGTGTTCGATCAAGTCTGAGTATGTTCAGCCTGAGCCAAGTGTATGGGTGTGGACAGAGAAAAAATATCAATGGCGCTCCTATACTTTGATTTGCCATGGCAACAGTTAAAAAACAGTCCAGTGGAGGTAAAATATGGACACATGTAAAAAAAAAAAAAAAAAAGAAACAAGTGGAGAAATGAGTCAGTAAATAAACATGATTATTCAATTACGCAAAATCCACATTCATCATTTACCAGACTTGTATTTCCTTAATGGATGATAGTGCTGGGATTGTCCTGGATCTTAGTCTACATTAGATGTTTAAATAGCCTGTATTTATTCAGCTGTAACCTGGCATCAAAGAAAATGGACGAGGTAGCTGAAGATGAAAATATGGCTCAAACTGATAAGATATTGTAGCATATCAGGGGTAAGTGGGTTGAGTTTCCCAACATGCTTTGAGACAATGTGTTTGAAGCCAAAGTCAAGTGTGTCTAAATGTGTTCTTAATCACCACAAATGTTACCTGTTAAACAGTAATTGTTGTTGCTGTTCATCAATTCTACAAATGTTTCTGACAGATTACAGTTGTTGTGGCAAAAGACATTCACGAGACACCATGAGTGAAGTCATGCACATTAATAGTGACATCTTGCCTGTATAAGTACCAGTGTTGGGGTACTGTAATCAGATTACATTTGTAACGCAGTGATGTAACGCATTACTGTTGATAATGTCAGTAATCACATTACAGTTACTAATCGAAAATGATCTCGTTACTTGCGCATCTCCACGGGAGGACTGAAAACACAAATCAAACGTCCCTTTCTATGCTTACGCAACGCTCGCTTGACCCTATGGTTTGACCTCACTCACGTCACGTCACGTGACATGTAGACGTGACCATAGTGTGGACGTGACTCGAGCAGGAGCAGAAGATGAGCGAAAGATGAAGAAGACGAGGAAGGAGAGTAGAGGCAACAGAATGGAAACATCATCATTTGAGAGATGGAAATTATTTTTTACTGTGAAATGTAAGCTGTGCCCGGGGCAGAAACAGCTATCCACCACTGCCAACACAACCTCTAACCTGACCTAGCACCTGCAGCGGCAACATGCTAGCATGAAGCTAGTGGCTACTAAAGATCGGACCGAAAGTGATGCTGAAGAGAAGATGCTGCCGAGTCCAACACCAACAAAACAGGCAAGGCTTGACTTTGAGCAAAAATTAGCAACAAAAGTGGAGATAGATAGGCTGGTAGCCGCATATATTGTGGAGGAAATGTTGCCTGTTTCCACGTTGCATCTCAGGTGATGTAATCCAAAAGTAATGTAACTACTAGTGTAACAAATTACTTTAAGCATCAAGTAACACAGTACAGTAAGGCATTACTTTTTTTAAAAGTAACTAGTAATGTGTAATGGATTACTTTTTTTCAGTAACTACCCCAACACTGATAAGTACAACTGTAATAAGATGTGTTCCACTGTTAAAACAAAGATTGCTTCCTTGAAGTTAAACTTCTCCACCGATTCTACTACAAGAGACCCAGATTTGATCTGTTTTAGTTTAGTTATGGGTCTATGATTTAAAGATTTGTTTCGGTCCAGTTGCACTTGAAAATGTGACTAGGTTCAAATAGAGTACATTTTCCAGCCTACTTTATTTTTAAAAAATCTTGCTCAACAGCATTTTTACATGTGTAAATTTAAAATTAGTCACTGAAATGCTGATGTCCATATATATATATATATACAAAATTTGCTTGAAAACTACACTGCTGAAAGTAAAATCAAGGTAACACTTTTAATCATACATCAGATCTTGATGAACAAATTATTGAAGTTGAAAATCTTTACTGATGATAACAAAATTAAATAACAACGGTCAATGTAAACCAAAATCATCAACGCATGAGGGTTGGATTCAGAATCACACTGAAAATCAAGGTAATAAATTGAAATCACAGGCTGATCCAACCTTTTTTTGGGAATTTTATCACAGCAACTTCTAATGTGACTTAGTAGTGTGTATGCACTCGGAAAGCGTATGGGCATGCTCCTGATGAGTTGGTGTCCCACACCTGGACCAGACCAATTCTGGTATTCTCTAGTAAATTCCAATCGCGCCGCACAGTGCTAGGCTGTGAGCACATGTCCCACTAGAGGACATTTGCACCAAAGCAGGTGAAACTGATTCACAATCACTTGTGCTTCTTAAATAGACAGACTGATATCCCTGAAGTTTACATTTAGTCCAGTCTTAGAGTCTTCAAGTCTTTTTGTTGCACCATCGTCACCTAATTCATTCATCAAATCATGTTGGAGATTAAGTGAATATTTCTTACTACTATAGGAATGTTCCTTCAGTGGGACCGATCCCAACATGACAGTTTATTGCCGACTGATCAGTGTCCTATGTGTCTAAAGCTTCATATAGATTAGCTTTATGTAAACATTAATTCATACAGTTTCAGTGTAGGGGAAGAGCTGCCTTAATGTTCACAGTAGACTCTGCATTATCACCGCAGCGAAGGCTCGCCAATTCTCTGAGATTCTGAGATCTGTGTGTTTTCTTTTTAATGTGTTTCCTCTGGTGTCCACCCGTTAATCTACACATGCACCAGCTGACTGTTTATAATCATATGGATGCTGTTATAATGTTTTAAGATCGAGATTCTGACCCGTCATACATCCTGGAAAGAGACAAGTTTTTTGCTCTAAATTACATAATTAAATTAAAGCTGCAAGCAGCGATGAATGGGCCCTCGCAGTCCTCGTGCGTCGGGATGTGCCACATAGATGTATTCAGGGCAACACCCTGTACATGTTTGAGCAATTTGGAGTAGATGGCAAATTGTATGTGGAAGTTATAATGAGTTGATGGTTCTATGGCGAAGCATCAAAATGGACCGCACCACCATGGCCACCAGGTGTGACGTAAGTGAAAGCTTTTGATAAGTTTTGTCTACAGATGCTACTTGCAAAGTTCGGTGCAAATCAGTGAAATGGCGTAGGAGGAGTTCGAAAAAGTATGTTTTAAATTTTTTCCCAGAGGCTTACTGTCCGTTCAGACCGAAAGCGCACAAATAGGGAAATATGCCTTGTCTGTCCTGTCCACTCCACCTACATAAAGTTGAAGGATTTTTAACTTTTTTTCCCCTCCTAATCCGCCTATTCCACCCGCCCCGCCTCCTCTTTATGCGCCTTTGTTCTGAACACACTGTGCGTTCAGACCAAAGGCGCATAAAGAGGAAAATGATTGCGGAAGTCATTCACTTTCTATTGGGAGCCAGGCGGAGAAGGTACTTACTGTGCACTGCACTTTAACATGCACCAGCACTTTACTGTGCACTGCACTTTATATGTGCATTAGCATTGTACTTTTAAACATCAGGCAGGGCAGCTCGGATCCTCTTGCACTTTGGTCCTACCTGGTTGCCGGTTATGTACCTCATCTTTGTTTGAATGTTTATACTGTTTTTATATAGTGTTGTCTTGTATGTTCTATGTCTGTCTATGCAGCACTACCCTGTCTCTAAACCAAATTTCTCCCAAGGGAGACGAATAAATTGACTTGACTTGAAGGAGGGAAAAGTGGAAAAGGAGGCAGGTGGAATAGGCGGATTAGGAGGAAAAAAAAAGTAAAAAATCCTCCAACTTGGTTCCTACCAAACATTCGTTCCGAGATGGCGCTGGAAATGTTGCTTGTTGCCGTAGAAGAACACCCAGTCCTCTACGATTTGATCCTCCGTATAGGGATCAATTAAAGACGGCCGATGCGTGGAAGAAGGTCGCTCTAGTCGTTGGTTTGCCTGGTGAGCTTTTAATTGTTTAATATGTTTGTAAGAAAGGAGAGAAATTACTGCATACTAGTGTTGCAACGTAGCATGCTAGCATGCTATCAGTCTTCGCTTAATGTGAATGCAGGATGACTTCTTCTCCAAACTTTTGCTAAGCTAGTTGCGTTTTCATTTAGCTACCCTGTCCATTTTGTCATACATTCAGCAAAATCGGTGTTTATTTGGGATGATCATTCCATAAATATGATTGTGGAGTAATTCTGTTTTTAACGACTTTAAAGCAAGAACGAACATTCTGAAGGGTGACAAAAGCGACATAAGCGACTTAGGTGGAGTGGACAGGGCGGACAAGGCGTATTTCCCTCTTTGTGCGCTTTTGGTCTGAACGCACAGTTAGTGGCTCATGGGGAAGTAGTCACCTGGGTTTCATGTCATTCGGACAGACCGATGTGGAGATATGCAACACTTCTTGTTTTGAGCAAAATGTACAGGAAGTTGTTATTTAATAACTTGAGTATTGTTTGGAATATCAAAATTATTGTAATACGTTTTTGTCAGGAGAGTTGACAGATGCTGTGTGCAAAGTTTCGTGCAAATCGTTGAAATTGCCTGGGAGGTGTTCAAAAAGAAGGTTTGCGACATTTTGCGAATTTGCGGATCTCGCAGGTCGAGACCTGCTCGGGGCCTAATAAGGGCCTCACTCGCAGGGAAGGATGCTGTTTTCTAGGAGAAAGTTCATTGAAGAGATGTTATTCTGAGCTGAGGAGGAATGATTGACTGTACATTAATGATGAAATCAATAAATCCATGATGTCCACAGCTGTCTCTGTCCTTACATGGGTGACAGATTGATCATAAATGCAGTCATGTAAAGTGGAAAAAGACAAACGCAGCATGTGGTGTAAATGTCTGAGATGGAGGGGAGAGTGACTCCGATGATCTTTTCAGCTGTCCTCACCACTTGCTGCAGGTTCTTGTGTTCCAGTCTGGTGCAGTTTCCGAACCAGGCAGTGATGCAGCTACCCAGGAGGCTCTCTATTGTCCCTCTGTAGAAAGTGGTGAGCATGGGGGGTGGGAGGTGGGCTTTCCTCAGCCTTCTCAGGAAGAGGAGATGGTGCTGGGCTTTCTTCACGGTGGAGCCAGTGTTTAGGGACCAGGTTAAGCTCTCCACCAGGTGGACACCGAGGAATTTGGTGTTCTTCACGATCTCCACTGGGGAGCTGTGGATGTTCAGTGGATGAATGCTGAAGTCTATGAACAGCATTCTGATGTAAGTGTCCTTTTTATCCAGATGGGTGAGTGCTCGGTGGAGGGTAGTGGTGATGGCGTCATTGGTGGAACGGTTGGAATGGTTCGATACGCGAACTGCAGGGGGTCTAGGGTGGGAGGCAGAAGGTTCTTTATGTGCCCCAGGATCACTCTCTCAAAGCACTTCATGATGGTAAGGGTGAGTGCGATGGGGCGGTGGTTGTTGAGGCAGGACACAGGTGACTTTTTGGGCACAGGGATAAGATGTTAAAGATGTCTGTGAGAACATCTGCCAGTTGGTCTGCACATCCTTTGAGCACACTCCCGGGAATGTTGCCTGGGCCAGCAGCCTTATGTGGGTTGACTCTTCGAGTCTTTCTTTGTTCGCCGGGGGGAAACATCGTTTTCTGCTTCAAACTGGGCGTAGAACACATTCAGCGCATCGGGCAGGGAGGCAATCACTGTCACAGGCCGGTGTTGTTGTCCTGTAGTTGGTGATGGCTTGGATGCCCTGCCACAGCTGCCGTGTCTCTGCTGTCTCTGAAGTGGCTGTGCATTTTCTGGGCATGCGCTCATTTAGCATCCCTGATAGCCCGGGCCAGTGTTGCCCTTGCTGTGCTCAGAGCCTCCTTATCTCCTGCTCTGAAGGCTATGTCTCTGGCTCTCAGCAGTGCACGTACCTCTGCAGTCATCCATGGCTTCTGTTTTAGCGTGTGGTGATGATCTTGATGACAGTGACGTCATCAATGCACTTGCTGATGAAGCCAGTAACTGATGCTGTGTACTCCTCCAGGTCAGTGGAGCCGTTGGCGGTTGCTGCCTCCCTAAACATTTGCCAGTCAGTGCACTCAAAACAGTCCTGAAGGCCAGAGATAGCTCCTTCCGGCCAGGTCTTCACCTGTTTGGTAGCTGGTCTGGAGCGTCTGACGAGCAGCGTGTATGCTGGGATCAGCTTAACTGAGATGTGGTCTGAGTATCCAAGGTTGGGGCGGGGCTTGGCTCGGTATGCACTGGGTATGGTGGTGTAAACAAGGTCCAGCATGTTCGCCCCTCTCGTTGCAAAATCCACATGTTGATGGAATTTGGGAAGCACAGCTTTGAGATTTGCATGGTTGAAATCTCCGGCAACAATAATCAGTCCTCACTGATGGTCCCGTACAGTGCGGCTAGGGCTTCCTTAGCATTAGCACTGGGAGGAATGTAAACAGCTACAATGTGCAGGGAGCAGAGCTCTCTCGGTAAATAAAAGGGTCTACATCTCACAACCCCGTATTCCACCAGCGATTAACAGGACTTGGAGACTTGTACAGAGTTATTGCACCAGTCCATGATGATGTAAACACACAGTCCTCCACCTCGGGTTTTGCCGCACAGTGTTGGGTCTCTGTCGGCTCGATGCAAGTCCGTCTAGCTGAATGGCCATGTCCGGGACTCGTTGAGCCATGTTTCTGTAAAAACATATACACAGGTGTCCCTGGTGTCCTGTTGAGTCGTCCGTTGGCGTCTGATGTAGTCCAGTTTATTTTCAAGGGAGCGAACGTTGGAGAGCAGGATGAACGGGAGAGCCGGCTAGCATTAGATTTTAGCCTAGCACGGACACCGGCTCTCTTGCTTCAGTCTTCTCTCGCACTGCTTTCGGCGTCTCCTCACCCGACCCTTGCCAGTTGTCTCTCCTCGTGAAGCAAGCCAAGAGCCTGAAGTCCATTTAATATCTCCGTTGGTAACAGCGCCGGGCTGCAGTCTACTTTAAGTCCCAGAAGTAGACTGCAATGGTAGGCTTGTGGTCCTGCATCAGTGTTTTGCTGTTTAGCAGCCTCTTGTGTACCGTTGGTACATTTAAGACACATAATACAATTTAAATACACATAAATAACACTGTTTTTTCTCTCGGGTGGACGCAGCGAAAAGATCGCACCGCCATTGCTGCTGCCACAATTCGATTTTAATTGTATGAATGAGGAAAGGAAACCTGCCTCAGGCTCAGCCAGACGAGGGAAGTCAGTGAGAAACTCAGTGTTTGTGGAAGAAAACATGTCAGCGAGCAGCTTAGCTTCACAGAGTCAGTTAGCCAGAAGTTTTCTCTCTTTCTTCAATCTAAAATCCAGAGTTGAAACAGGGCTCTGGACCATGAACCAGGATCTGCGCTTAGTTAGGTAACATCGGAGTTAATCCTGTTTTTTTAGTCCTAGGATGGTGGTTCACATCCATCATCATGGTTATTTGTGCTGCACACCTAACCTGGTCCAGACCAGGTGATGATTAAGGTAGGGGATCCAAACATACGAAAGCACCACCTTCTGACCAATAATTTTTTTGTGAAAATGGCATTATTAATATTAACAATTGTTACAAAAGGTAATAGTAGTTAGACTTATAAAAAAACTCCAAATAGAGAGTTAGAAGTGAAACGCCTAACCGTACCTTAAATAAACATACCATTCTCAAGCATCTTAGACAACAGTTATTTACTGTAATACAGGTGTACCTCACTGTCCACTACCCCGTTCTTTTCACGATGTGGTGCCTCGTAAGCATCCATTTGCTGGCGTGAAACCTTGGCGAGCCTCTCAGCCAGCTCCCTCCAGCGTCCAGCCACCTCCACAGCTGTGGTCAGCAGGACAAAGTCCATGACCAGTCTGGCCACAAGACCCTGACAATCGATCTTCAACAGGGCCTGCAGAGAAAGGACAAAAAGGACTAGGATAAATCAATAAAAGAATACTTAAAGTTACAGTCTGAAATGATAGAGGTAGACAGAGATTAGGATCCTGAATTCTGGAAAACAAAATTGTATGTAGAGCTGCAACGATTACTCGAGTAATTCAATTACAAAAAATGTTCGAATGAAAATCTCTGCCTCGAGGCTTCGTTTAATTCCTATCACCCGTGTTTATGTGGCCTGCTTAGCTCAGGGGTCATTTTTCCACACGGACTGTTATTGCGGACACACACCACTACGTTCAGAATTGAGTCAGCGCGATGGCGGAGAGCCAAGAAACCGTTCGTAAAAGTCAGAGAATGTCCAACGTTTGGGATCATTTCACACATAAAAATGAAGATAACAAAGTGCAGCGTGTCTACTGCAAAGCAGAACTTGCGTACCACAACAGCACGTCAACTATGATTCAACATCTGAACTGAAAGCATCCAGTTGTTAACACCAGCTCACTGAGCGTCGCCGACACAAGCTAACGTAAACATTGACACACACACACACACACACACACAAACAAATACAC
>OMLP01011501.1:39496-51360 GCA_900302685.1 Spondyliosoma cantharus | reverse complement strand
TTAGTCATAATTTAGAACTGTTGGTTCTAACATATACTGTTTTCCTGTCCATTTGTTAGGCTATGTGGTTGGGGTGGGGGGGTCTCAATATTGTTCTTATTGTCTCTGTGCCTTGCAATGAGAGGTTCCACACTCTACAGATACTACAAACTTTTATCTGGATAGATGGGCACAGATAAGGCCTCTGCAGCTAAAAGACACCTACTGTTATTATTATTATCATATAATAATAATAATAATAATAATAATAATAATAAAGAAGCGAAGAGAAAACAAGAAAAAGGGAAGAAAAAAGAAAAGAATGGGAGGGGTGGTGGTGGGTAAAAAAAACAAACCAAAAAAATGCATAATGTTTACATGAGTTTTGTGGTGTAGTAATAGTTATAGTTTGGCTTACAATTTACTTTTTCCCTGTTCATTTGATGTGTGGACAACATAACAATCCCCTGGAGGGGATGAATCTGATGAAATAAGTTCAACTCTCTTTCAAAATATCAGGTATTTCATGGAAATTACATAATCCAATATAAACTTTAGGTCATTCTCAATATTTGTCTATTTTGTCTCTATCTCAAACCAGAGCCTTCTGAAATTTAGATGTCAATTTCTACCTCTATTTGCACATCCACTTGCACTGTTTCACTTCCATTTGCACTGTTTACTGTTTGCACTGTTTAATGTATCTACTGTTCATTTTATATATATTATATATATATACATATACACATATATAATACTTTATATTCTATATTTTATTTTTTATTTTTAATTCTACTCTTAAGGTTAGGGCTTTTAATGTTTAATGTATGTTTAATGTATGTTTTGTATTCTGTATGCTACTGGATACTTGAATTTCCCTCGGGATAAATAAAGTATCTATCTATCTATCTATCTATCTATCTATCTATCTATCTATCTATCTATCTATCTATCTATCTATCCATCTATCTATCTACACACAAGCACACACACACACACACACACACACACACACACACAAACATGCACAAACACACACGCACACAGACACACGCAAGCACACTCACACATGCACTTATGCACACAGACACCCTTGGGAGTTTCTCCTGACACCCTCAATCTGTCACAGCTAAAACCCGGAGGACCTCGTCTTCGAGTCAGGAGGGCCGGGATAGTACACTGAGCTTAGCAGAGTTTGAGCTAATCAAGACTGGCAATGACAGACTGCCCGCAATGACAGACATTTTTTTACCCCTTTTACATATTTCACAGTTGAGGGTATCTCGTTTCTTTGGTTGGAGGCATGAAAAAGGGCGTTTGTCCTGTTGGGCAAATATGGATCGTGTTTAATCACCCGTCATGGGACACTGAATGGATAGACAGCTTAAGGTTATTCAGCCATACTTGCTGAGAATAGTTACATGAACAGTCAAGATCTTTATGAATAACTGCACTTATGCAGGTTTGACTGTCACCGCAGTTCAACACTGCGGGCGATAAGTTGTTAATTTAATGGTAGGAAGTATGATTAATAATTAATTCATCACTGATAATCACAAGGCTGAAGAACAGCAGAACTGAGGCCAATCAGAGTGTATTCAGAACATCATTCATTCATTAAGTCTGTCTTTTAAAAGGCTGAGGGGTAATATTTCGAAACATAACCTAGATAAGAATTATGGCACTTTGATGAATTTCCATGATAAATATACATATTTATGAAAGGTGAGGCTGTTGAACTGTCTCTCAATAGTTTCCACCCTCCGTGCGGCTCTCAATTAAGAGCCCGTTTGTTCTTACTGAAGAATGGTATAAAGATAAGGTCTCAAATATATCGTTTGATTTGTAATAACAACGTTTTCTAAGCAATTTCCTCAAACAGCTCGGTAGTGTAACGTTACTGAAACAGGAGTAAATGGTTCCTTTGTTGAGGACTATTTTCCACTGCACATTTACACTCATCTGGCGTTCAAGTACTTTGCAGCAAGTCTGTGTGTGTTGGATTCAGTCACAATAAACTGCAGTTCATGGTCATGAACGAGCATATCACCTGGTACAGTGTGGCTCGCTTATGTGTTTTTAATATGTGTTAGACAACAACGACTGTCTATGGGGCAGTGAAAGAAAGGGAACACTGTATAATATATATCGTCACAGTGTAACACCAGCTCAGTTAAACTTCAGGGATATTAATCTGTCCATTTAGAAAGCAGAAGGGATTGTGAATCAATTTCACCTGCTTTGGTGCAAATGAAAGTGACAACAGGTGCTATGGAGAGGCAAATGCAAGACCAACCCCAAAAAGGGAATGGTTTTGCATGTGGTGGCCACATCCATACTTCCTCGGTCACAAGAAATTTGCTGTGTCCAAGCATAGTCTCATAAGCCATGAGGAGATACCAGGAGTCTGGCCTGGACAGGGCCGTAGAAGGGCATCGACCCAGCAGCAGGACCGGTATCAGCTCCTTTGTGTGAGGAGGAACAGGAGGAACCCTAAGTGACCTCCGGCAGGCTGCTGGGGTGCATGTTTCTGACCAAACTGCCAGAAACAGACTCCATGACGGTGGCATCATTGCCCGACTTCCTGTAGTGGGACCTGTGCTAAAAGCCCAGCCCAGCACAGCGCAGCCTGTTCTCAGATGAGAGTAGGTTCACACTGAGCATGTGTGACAGGTGTGAAAGTGTCCTGAGAGGCCGTGGTGAATATTATTTTGTAAAATTTGTTTGTACAGCAGTCAAACGACAGTAGTATTTAAAAAAACCAATAACAATTAGGGGTGGGAATCTCTTGGCACCTGACGATTCGATTCCGATTCAGAGGTCAACAATTCGATTCTAAACTGATTCTCGACGCATCTCGATGCAGCAATTTTTTTGTGTACATTTCCATGCATGATTTAAAATAATAGTAATAATAATAATTAAATCTGAGTTTGCTAATCACTTCCTACTTTTTTCTCACTGTGTGACTACTTGGTACTTTCAAAGCAAAGTATTTGTAATGATCCATACTTAATTTACTCCCAATATATTTCATTAATAAAACAAATGAAAGAAATGTGGCAAGTCAACTGGAAACATCCAGCTTTGCAAAGAACCAACAGGAAAAGAAAAGTGTGCCTGTAGCAGCATGCATGTAGTACATTAATACAGCTGCAGACGGTCGATACAGGTGTTTGTATCACAGGTTGATCTGGATGTCTCACACTTTGCCACAGCTGACTGACCTCACGCTGAGTTCGGCTGGATGTCAATATACTCAGCAGACTGTTCGACGAGCAGGCTGTATGACAGTGTACACAGTTTTCACATCGACTTGGCTTCAGCTTAATAACGATGTGTGCGGCTGGGAACGACAAAGATATAAGCCCAACTTATTCACGACAAAGATATAAGCCCAACAACATGGACTTTTGGACGATTTATTGACAGTCGCGTTTTTTCGGACAGGCATCGACACAGTCACCTACACTGTCACTGTGTGCTCTGTAGCGCTCGTCGAACAGTTTGCAGGTCGCAGCCTCCGGCATCTCCGTGTGGAATAGTAGTGTCAAAATGAATATACATATACATGACTTGGATCGATGAGCAGGCCGATCGGAATGTTTTTCCTGGTTAGGGATTCTCAAACCACACCTCCAGCACCTGGGACCCCCACCAGTTAAAATGAACGCCAGTTAAACTGTCACACCTGTTGAATGTTGCGCTCAGCCATCCCATGTTTTTTGTTGTGTGCACGCCATCGACTGTCCGGGCGCTGCACTTCCGCACTTCCGGCTCTTGCGTTCTGTCAACATTGCGTTGTCAATTAACATGTAGAAAATCGATTTTTGACATTTGTGAATCGATTCAGAATCATCTACGTCCGAATTGCGTTGCATCTAAGAATCGATTATTTTTCCCACCCCCAATAACAATAGTTAAAAATAAACAATATCATTAAAAGGTAAGAAATAGAATAGAAGAAACCCCTATATATGAACATGATATTGTACAAAAACAGGCTACAGGCCCCCGGGGGCCATACACACCATACCATACCATACCGCCATACCTGCTGTGATAACATTCACACAAGCTGGATCAGCCTGTGACTTCAATTTTTCACTTTGATTTTCGGTGTGATTTTGAACTCGGCCTTCATTGGGTTGATGATTTTGGTTTCCATTGAACATTGCCACGTTACTTTGTTCTTCTGTCGACTCCAAAGGCAATAAGCGTTCAAATAAACAACTCAGTCCTCGGCAGTAGGCCTGTTAATTGTCTGCATGCAGAGCTGGGGATCAGTGAGGCAGATGTGGCAGGAAGCGATCATGTGATGAATCGACCCCGGTGTTAAATGGTGCCACTCAACCTTTTAAAATTCGATAAACAAGTCAGTAGGCCTGCGTTGAGATCCATACCCTCATCACAGTGAATTTCCTCCTGCGTAAATGGGTCAATGGCAAAATGTGACCCCCGACTCTGCTTTTTCAGGACTGTCCCAGAGACGGTGTGACACTTAAAGGGATAATTCACCATTATCTTCCAGCAGCTGCACTCATACAAGTTCTTTCTGTAGTACAAAATTACTAAATGATCTTAAAAAATAATAATAAATACTAATACTAATGTGTTTGTTAATGTTTATGTTAGATCAGATTACATTTTGCAAAAGGGTGAGTTTCCAGTTAAAATGTATTCTGGTCTTTTCATCATAAAGCTTGTAATTTAATCATGAATGATCATTATTGAGAACACTAGGACACCAGACACTTATTTCAAAAGATTCTTCTCAGGTTTTGGCAGAAGTGAAATATTGGTAATGTACATGGATACAGGCATTTCCTGTTTGTTTTTTTTACAATGTAATGGTATACAAAGAATAATGTATAGATTAGTATCCCCTGAATCTATACCCTCTGGGTTATAGATGACTAACCCATCAGTCTTTCTAATTGATGATATAGTATGGTTAACTGTTTTAATTTTAAAGCATTTTGCCTGCTTGTCACCTGGTTCAGAGACTGTTGAAAGACCAATCATGACCGATTATCAGGGTCGAAATTCAGCATTCTTCCGATTACAGTAGCTTGTCAACTTATGTCTGACTGCCAAAAAGAATGATTTATTTAAAAATGGGCTACTTTGGCTCTGACACAGCATCCTTTATCTGTAGTCACCACTCTGCTGTCTCACACTGTTCTGCCCTCGACAATATCTGTTTGGTTACATGTCACAAGCCTATTAATACTGAATAATCTGAATCTGCAGAGTCATTTGAACTAAAGTTATCAAATAGATGTAGTGGAGTGAAAGAATAAAGTAGAAGAAAATGAAAATAATCAAGTACTTGAAGAAGGTCGTGAAGTACTTTACTTGCATTAACAGTACTTGGTATTGCCTGGTGTTGACCCTGAAAAAGTCATACTGGTCCCCAGTACTCAGAGACAGTAGTGCTATGAGCTAAATGCTAACATCAGGATGCTAGCATTCTTAAAATGACAGTGCTAACATGTTGTGTTGAGCAGGCATAAAATTAGCCATGTTAGCATGCTACCATTTGCTAATTAGCAATAACGCAAAGTACAGCTGAGGGGGTCAACACTCATTCATCCTGACTGTCTGCACCACATTTAATGCCAATCAATCAAATAGTTGTCAAGACAATTCACAATTCAAACCGGAGACGTCAACTTGCTGGTGGCACATTAGCATCATCATCTTTGTAAGAAGAAGAGCAATCTTTATTTGATCCCATATCGTACAATCGCCAGCATAGTGAAATTGGTACTTTGCATTTCACCTAACCTCGAGGGGGCAGTGACCAATGTACTCGACGCCAACTCCAGATCTTAGTCAGTGCCTTGGTCAAGGTCATTGACTGGAGAATGAACCTGTTTTTATGGTGGGGGAAACCGTAGTACCCAAAGGTAATCCATACAAAAGTATGGGGAGAACATGCAAACGAGAACAGAAAGGCCCCACCCCAGTGGGATTTGAACGTCACCACTGCTGTAAAAATGGCTTGGCAGGTTACTGAGATATGTTACTGTATAATTGAAAGCGGTGACATGTTGGTGGCGCTCAAGGAAAAGGCAGAAGATCAGCTAAGTCATTGAGTTTCATCCTTTTCTAAATTTCATGGCAATTAATCCGTTCCGTACCAAAATAGTGGAGCGGTCAGCTGACCGACATCTATAGAATCTATAGATTCATGCTAAAAACAACCAGAACGAATTTGAAATCAAGGAGAATTTATGTAATTAGACTAAAGTTATGACGATGCAACAAGTTTTGCCCGATTCTGATACGGTATATAGCGCTAAATGTTTAAATGCCTGTAGCAAAGTATTGACATTACTGCTGAGGTATTACTTCATCTGAGTCATGAGCACTATTATCTAGCATGCCCAATCTGACACTGCAACATGGATCTTCATAAAACATGTGAATGACACCCATATATTTTCCCATACCTTCAGTATTTATCCTTAATGTGTCCTATTAGTGTAAGAAACTGATGACTCTATTGGTTAAATTTGGCTCCGGACCCTCTCTCCTTGACTCACTAAATGAGCCGAGTGAAGGATGTTGTGCTCTTCTGCATAAACGCTCCCAGCAAAATAGAGTTTATTAAGACCCATAAAAAACAACATTAAAATTCACAACCAAGGGAGCGTCGCCTGACCCCTGGAGAATGATAAATTAGCTTATGTTGCTCTAGCAAAACGACCATTTTATACCTTCATCTTCCCCCCTGGAGCCGACTCCCCTTCAGTGTGCAAGCGCCGCAGAGGACCCTGGACTGAGCGGCTCTGGCAGCGAGGAAACATTTTCAGATGCCGATGATATCATTCTGCCCGCTTTCCCCTCCTCATAGGAAATCACTCTGTGGTGTGAATGACATTTAATTCAGCTGCTTGTCTGCCTTTCACATTCACTGGTGTCGAGTGGATGTGATGTGGTGCCGCGCTGCACACACCTTCACCTAAGCAGGCCTGCGTTTGACATTGAAGTGTCTGTTGTAATGATAGAGAGCAAGGCCAAGAAAATAAAAGTCAGCGACGTCTGAAGAAATCTCTTTGTCAGTATTAACTGCCTAGTGCTCGGCCCATTGGTAGCTTTGATTGTATTCTACTTCTCACCGACCGTGTGTTAAGTGTCTCTGCAGCCAGTGCCGCTCTGCTTATCTGGGACAGGTTGTAATTGTTGCGTGCAGCCACCTCCTCATCGTTGGTTTGAGCGATGGTACAACAGATTTCATGTGACAGCCGCACTTTCATTTCCCATAAGCCCAGCATGCATGCAGGTGTCGGGGCTGCGTCTGAGAGGGGATGAAAGAAAAGATATAGAACTGGCCAAAATGCTAAAACCATTAAAAAAAAGATGGGTTAATACTCATGAAAAGGTTCTAGTATTCTACGGGCCATGCACTCTTTACATGTTTGGAGCTGTTGCCCCGTGACTGTCTACCTTTAATGACGATTCGCCTGCTAACCAAAGTCCCTTGCGAGTCATCACCGGCAGCTCATTAGCACTATGCTAAGCTAATGGATCAGTAAATGGATTTTTATGTGGGCATAAATGCTAATTCGCTACACTGCGGCGCTGTTCAACAACGCTGTGTTTAGCAAGTCAGCCCAAGCCTCGGGGGTGTGTTTGTGTCTCATTAGGCTCGGCCGGGGATCTATTGTGGATGTGGAGGACTCAGCGGCGAAACAGAAATAAACGATGAAGGCCCACGGTGATGAAACACTGCGCTTGTCCGCCCGGCACCTGGAGTCTTTGGCGAAGTGCGGAAAAATATCCCACAAGTGTGCAGACGCAATTACTTTTACGAAAAAAACAGAGATTAGACCAGAAGCGTTTGAGTGTCGGGTGTTATTATGTGGCGTGATGGGTGATGCTATCTGGGACTGACACTGACACAAACCGAAGCTACTTGACGAGAAGGTGTGAAGCTCAGAAATAAAGCAATAATAGTCCGTCTCCTACACCACCGTTTGCTGTATGTCTGTCCATCCAAAATACATATCCAAACATTTTAATTCAAGGCTTACCGGACACATTTCCAATTTCAGGTGCCAATTGGTGATCGTATCATATTGTTCCACTAGTCCTGTGATCATGATCTGAATAGAGAGGTCATTTCAGCACATTAGAAATGATAAGGTTTGACGAACACTGTGGTCATACACACTACAACATGGCAGCTCGTCGTCAGATTCTGGTAAGGTAAGGGGTTTTCTCACATCCAGTGTACATACTGTACTGTACCACGGATGGCAGGGGGCACCTTAATACCATTTGTTGATTCTTGACAGCAGCCCACTTAAAAAAAAACCCCTGAGACAGCAAGGCAGACATTCAAAATGGAAGGAAGCAACAGCAGGGCCTCGCTGAAAGAACATCTCTAGCTGAGTGGGAGTTGAGTGGGAACACTGGCTCGGCAGCAAATACAGAAGCCACACGTCTCCGATTTTCTACAGGCAACTGGAACATATAGTATTCTCTATGATACTGTATATTGGGGTATTACATTTTCACATTACTTACAGCGGATGATACTTACAGTACTTTTATTATGCGGTAAAGACAGTGTGGCGACCATGAAACACACGGCATCAAAAATGGTTACGGAAAGCGTGGCAACGCTCCATTTTACAGGTCTGTTATTTCTTAAAGATTTCTGTAAGATATTTGTAAGAAGCTCCGCGCTAAATACAAACAGAATAGAGAAAGTTGTTAAAGTCTAGTTTGCCAGAGTTGATTTTAACAGCAGTTGTTTCAAGAGGGATTTTTTTTTTTATGAAAGAACTGACAATGTTAAATCAAAGGAAGAATGGATTTAGAGTTTCTGTGAAGCCCAGGCCCATAATGCAGTATTATAATATTCATAAGCACGAAGCATTAATTTTTATAATGCTTTCTAAAAAGAATCCCAACTTATTATGATGCTGATGTCCACATAAGCAGTCATACATATTCAAAATGCTTAATAACAATGAACGCAACAAATTATAATGAGTTCCATAATGATTCAAATGTCAAGTGTCAATACTTGATAATTGCAAGGATCATAGTGTATTGAAATCATCTCACTTGCGATATGTTACAATCATTTCATACTACATTATAATTGCTATTAAAGTGCATATAATGTAATTATAAGTAACTGTAAGTGGACATAGGGTGCTTTAATATCCTTCAGCCAAAGACAAGAACATATTTCTTGCACAGCAGGAGGAGTCAGCAGGTAAACTCTGACTCCTTCAGACTTCCTGTAACAAATCATGAACTCCCTGTGTAACAGGCAGGTATAATACATTACAGGCTGGTTATGAGTCACTGTAAGTGGTCATTGTTTGCTTTAAGTCAATGCAAGAACAGCACACTAACACACATTAATGGATTACTCCCGATTACAACTATGATTATATAGGCAAATTATAGTGAATCAATGCAAGAATGTTCATAATGCGTTATAAAACATTATAGACATGGGCTTCAAAGAAAGTGTGAACACACTTCTTTGTCATTGGAAACCTTACGCTCCATATTTCTTAATTGTATGCTTGAATTCTGAGAATTTTGACGGATAATAATTTTCAATCTTTTAGGATTCATTTACTAAAAATGTTCCAATTGTCTTTATTTTCCCGTGATGTTTCCCGATGTACGTACCAGGAAGTTATCAGGACATTATTTCCTGAAGTTGTCTTCTCAGTGTGGAAGCATCGCAAAAGGCCCTAGACCTTGCTCGCAGAGAAATAAGACATTTTTGACTAATTGTCTTCCACTGATTAGGATTAATTAACTGAAAATGTTTCATCTGTCTTCCTTTCAGTGTTGTCTTCCAAAAAACCTGGCAGGAAAGGATTAGGACTTGTAAAATAAAACATTACTGAAGGTGACATCATTTTGACAACCTTTCATTTTAAAAAAGGAGTGTCGAGGGATTACATGTATGAGCAGATATGAATAAATCCAATATTTCAATAATTTTAACACCTTTTATTACATTGCAGTCAGGTAAAGTTGATAATTGATTTGAGGTTATGAGAGGTTACTGCACTCTGTCCTCTCCTACTTCAGTCAGTATGAGAGCGTTATAGCCTACAGAATACATAATACAATATTTAGTGTATATTTTCATTCGTGTGTGTACTTTCCTTCTTCTTTTTGAGAATTTCTTTGTTTAATTTGTTGTATGCTATAGGTCTGATCTTTCTTTTATTTTGAAAGCTTTTATTTTTTTGTCTTATATGTTCAAAATAAATGTATCTATCAGTCAATATATTTACTTATTTATAAGTGTGGCCATGTTTTAAGTGGGACGATTCATGATGCACTTTGCATTTATGAGAAATAATGTTATGTTATACCGCACACAGCACTGTGGATTGTCCCTCGTGTGAAGGCAACTTTCATTTTACATGATGTACATGGGCGTCATATAAAGTGTTACCCAGTTTTATTTTAGCCTCAACAATAAAACTTTTCTTTCTTTTTTATTGTTCCAGTTGCTCTCAGATACTGTTCCTATGTCATGTTTGGTAGTTCTCAACCAAAGCCTCTTTCAAAACAAGGACAAGTGGAATGTACATATAAAAAATTTATAAATAGACATTTGAGGACCACAAAAGGCATTTCTATGCCTGACAATTTAAGGACACTCACTCATCTCGTGGCCCCAGATAGTCCCGCCACCACATTGCACCAGAGCTTGAGAGCTCAGCGGTAGATGATGCAGTAGTTTGATATGTGCTGCTGTTAACGCCTGCCTACTGTCGGATTATTTTCTTTTTAAACATATTTCGACCAGTTTACAAGTAGAGGAGGTCCAGATAGTTGTCATCTTTGCTCTTTATTAATCCAATTGAGATTCTGCTCAAATCCAGATCTACTCCGGCGCTGCCCTGCTGTGTGCGACTGCAGCAGCTGTTCCTGCGTTGACAGCGACTCAATTCAAAGGGACAATTTGTTTACGGTGAGTGCAAACCAAAGAAGCGATAAATAAAGGCAGCACGAAATCAAAGGTATGGGATCAGGTGGGAAATTGGTATTTTCTCACTACACAGACCGCTGTTGACCTGGAAAACACTCACACGCACACGCCAAATACACACTCCACAGCTCCCGGGAGCGGACGCTCTCTTTATATCCTCAAATGCATACATTAAGATGGAGATGTACAGGATTTTTTTAGTACAAAGAAATGAAAAAACAGCGTGTCGACACATTAACAGGAACACCTGCACAATATATAACAATCTATTGCAATCGCCCTGCAACAAACACGACCTCTGTGAACATGATTTTGCAGCAGCTTGTTGTACTGTGGTATTTGGATTTATTTTTTTTTTTTGTTGTATTCTGTGTTTTTTTCAAATATCTTACTGGTGTTCGTGTTATTGTGTCCACCTCTTCCCTCAGAGGAATGCCTCTTGTGCTCCCTCCTGTTCTTCATCTTCTCTTGGAACGAGACCCACACAACATAAAAGACATTAATTGAATATATACATACATCATTTCAAATATATCAAGCGTCTAAAATCAGCAAATAGCACTTCCAGCTGGCCAAAACATTTCATATCAAAATATAGTCAATTTAGACAAGTATTCTGAACACATTTAATCACACATGAATCAATTTTTAATTACAGAATTTAACTTATGTGACATATCGTAGATCTGTCCCCGGTTTCAATAATATATCACCCCCCAATATAAATATCTCTATGTACTAAAGAAAAGACAAGAAAGAAAAAGACAACTCCAGGATTCACCCGTGAGGATTCAAAGGAGATTCAACATCTGTAAAATCACAAATGATTCTTTTTGCCAGATGGTGAGCTCTGGTCTGGGTGTGTCCCAAAAATATACAAGAGTATGAATAATGC